>VMDO01027731.1:0-24863 GCA_007922755.1 Pedetes capensis | reverse complement strand
AAAATTACAAGAAGGAAAAATCCTACTCAAAGGTCAGATCACATTAAAAGGGGGGGAGGGAAGATAAGAATGAGGTCAATACAAATGGACTAAAAATCACATGTAATTGTTCTAACAAGATAGAAACAAAGACCACTACAAGAAAAGTTTCTATCTTAAACAGAAAGGGAACCCAAGGACATATAGAAAAATACTATATCGTAAAAGATAGAGAAGACTTGGATGGGAAACTTAGATAGGAAGGGGGGAGGGGGGAAACATAGAGGAGCGTAAGGGGTAACCTATATGAAAAATGCTTATCAAATTGCATATATGAAAATTGTCACAACGAAAAGCATGTCAAAATGAATCACATTATGATGTACATTAAAAATTTCTAATAAAAAAAAAAAAAGATTTGTATTCAAAAAAAAAAAATATGTAAGGTGATGAATGTGTAAGCAAAACTGAATCAATAGTTGCATAATGGGCATAGCAAGTGAGTTATTACTCTGTACCCCACTAACACTTATAAATTGAAAAAAATCTTTGAGTACCAGAGACTGAAAATAATAGTTCATTAATGCCATAGCAGGCTATTACCCTAAATTGCTACATTGTTTTTTTTTTAATTGTGGAGCCATGATATTAGGAGTCTCTCTATTCTAAAGAAGTGTTTATATCACCAAGAGTTTATTCCCTTCCAACCACACCTCTGACATGACCATCAAAGATTAAAGTGTTCTAATATGAACCTCTCTTAATACCATTTCCAAATACTACATTACTGTATGAGGAAATTGGAATGTAGAAGCACCTTACTTTGGTCATTAGGAACCACTTTTCAGCCTTTTTCATCTTAACTTTACTATAATTCTTACTCATGATTCTCCTTAGTGGTTGCAGAGTAAACTACAGACTGCATTGACATTTTTTATATGTTAAATTAAGCAATGTTATCAATTGTTGTTGTTGTTAGGTGCCATCGAGTCAGTGTCAGACTAATAGCAACTCTCTGTACAACAGGCAAAACACTTTATCAGTGCTTCTCTGCTATTCATAGGGTTTTCAATGGTGGATTGATTTTTGGGAGTGGGTTGCCAGGTCCTTCCCCCAATGTTATCAATATAATTCTTTAAAGTCTGGTTGAAATAAAGCTGCACATTTTGTGCTCACATTTTGAATTATAAATAAAGCATAAGATTTTACTTCTAAAAGAATTGTTTTGCTATTTGTAATTATGCTTGATATTCAATAGCAATTATCATATGATTATTATTCTATAAAATAGATCTGTCATTTTAATGACTATCTTTTATTGTATATATTCTGTTGCTGTTGTTAGATGCTGTTGAGTTGGATCTGACTCATAGTGACCCTAGGTACACCAGAACAAAACACTCCTCAACACTGTGCCATCCCTGGCACTGTTGTTGTTAGGTGCCGTCAAGTGGTGTCCAACTCATAATGACACTCACAGGGTTTCCCACGCTGGTGGTTTTTTTCGAGATTGTTTGGGAAATGGGATGCCACATCCTTCTCCTATTTTTGCAGTGCTGGGGATTGAACCCAGGGCTTCTGGGAGCACATAGCATCACTCTACCAACTAAGCCAAACCCCAGGCCTCCCTGGCACTAGGTCAGTGCACTATTGCACTCTACCAACTGAGCTAAACCCTAGCCCCGTTTTATGTATAAGATCATGAATTAAATCATTCTTTCAGACATTTTTTAAGTACATTTGAATTTGAACATAACTTAAAATTGTACACATAATATTAATGTCTGCCTGCAGTTTTGCCACTGTGGTGCCTGGTCCCGTCAGATCTCAGAAGCTAAGCAGGGTTGGGCCTGGTTAGTACTTGGATGGGAGACCACCTGGGAACACCAGGTGCTGTAGGCTTGGGAGAAGGACTCAGCAACCCACTCACCCTGGCCCCCCCCCCAAAAAAAATCAGCCATTGAAAACTCTCTGAATAGCAGAGAAGCACAATAATGTTTCGTCCATTGCACATAGGGTCACTAAGAGTTGGACCCCAACCAATGGCATTGAACAGCAACAACAATATTAATGTCCAGGGTAGATAGAACTTCAAAATATGGTGTATTGGCAGTACTTCCATAGTACAAACCAAACATCAGAGATGGTTTACCAATTGACTGTGAATCTCAACTGATGGTTCATAGAGAAATAATTGTCCCTGTAGTAGAAACTGATATACAAACCTTCATTTGGAGGCTCAGAAGACAAAATACAGGAGAAAAGAATTATGACTTTATAGAACCATTCTTTCTTAAATGCTTACTATGTGCTGGTCATGAATTTAAATCCTCAAAGTAGCCATACATAATTCTTGCTTAAGGGCGAGGCAGGCTTAGGAATTTTAAATGCTCACCCAGGTTCACATAGAGAGTCATGAATCTGAGACTTAAACCCAAATACCTTTGAAAGACCGTTCTTAAACTTACTCTTCACAATTCACCAATCTGGAACACATCTATTTCATTTTAAATATTCCACAACTAATTCTGTAACCCTCAACATATCTGTCAGCTTGTCCTGTGGTGGGGGCTTGCTTGTTGCTGTAATGCTGAAAACTATGCCACCAAAATCTCAGATACCAGCAGGCCACCCATGGTAGACAGATTCCAGCTGTGCTTCCAGACTAAGACAAAGGAAAAGGACCTGGCAGCCCATTCTGGAAACAATTACCCGTTGAAAACCCTATCAATAGCAGAGAAGCATTGCTTGATGTAGTGCCTGAAAATAATCCCCCCAGGCTGGAAAGCATTCAAAAGATGACTAGATAAGAGTTGCCTCCTCAAAGCAGATTCTGCCTCAATAATGGGAATGGAGTAAAGCCGCTGAGACCTCCATTTGCAGATGTGGCACTACGCAAAATAGAAGAAACACAGTGGTTATAACAATGGGCTCAGCATTTTAAAAAGTCCATGTGCATGGCACAGTGTTGTGTAATGTTTCATTCTGTTTTATATAGGATTTGACTCTAGAGCACCTAACAACAATTTTGTAACAACAAAACTTTCATGACTCTCTTTCAGATTTGAAGTAAATGGATAATATTTTTTTTCTTCAAATAGTTAATATGCTCTAATAAGAGACTAGACACATTTCTAAAAGTAAAATAAAATTAAATGTTATTCATTGTAAATCTTGCACTAAAATCAGTTGCTAATCAGAAATTAGGCCAAATTTTCCACCATATTTGTTGTTGTTGTTAGGTACCGTCCAGTACTGTCCGACTCAAAGCAACCATACTAGGGTTTTCAATAGCTGATTGTTTCGAGATTGCCTTGGGAGTGGATTGCCATGTCCTTCTCCCATACCACAATATTTAGGGACACACAAATAATATTTCAAATAATCATTTATAAATAGCAAAATACACCTAGAAAAGAAAATTTAAAAAGCTATTTGTCTACATAAAGGTTGTAAGAATGTTGTATTTACTCAAGTGTAAACATTAGGCAAAACAGAATAAGCTATCACTTTCCAACTGTAAGTTATTTTCCAATATAAGATTCTATTTATCAAAATATTACCATTAATCAATCAATTAATTAATTAATTAATTTGTGGTACTGGAGGTTGAACCCAAGGCCTCACATTTGCATGCTTTCCAAGTGCTGGACCACTGAGCTGTATGCCCAGCCCATTTTTTTACTTTTTTGAGAGAGGGTCTTGCTAAATTATGCAGACTGCCTCTGATCCGGAACTTGCAATCCTCCTGCCTCCGCCTCCCCAACTGCTGGGATTACAGGCATGTGTCACCATGCCCAGCTTACCATTAATTATTGTCTCACTTTTTAAATTGATCATCTTAACAAGATGAGTACATCCCAGTAAAATACCATATTTTATTTATATATTGTAGGAAATGAATTTTTAAAAAGACTAGAAAAGTTAGCAGTATGGAAAAAGGGTCTTGATATCTAGGAGGTTCCCAGTCCTTTAGATACAGTATATTGAAAGGGCCACTAAACTAAAAATTAATAAAGTAGAGTGTTTTAATTTTAATACCAAATAATAGTCTCTTATAAATCACCAAATTAGTCTAACTTCAATTCCCTCTCACTAAAACAAGTAAAGCATTGATGGTGTTCTCTCCATCTGGAGTTTTAGTCTTCGCCTCTTCCCACTCCTCCCTTCTCTGCTTAGGAAATTACACTAGTAAAGCTTTACTCACAGGGTGCCATTTTACTTTCACAGCATTCATTCAGCTTCACTTCCACTCACTAGAAACTGAGTTGACTATGGTATTACAATGATACTATGTGCATACTATTCTCTGAGTGGTAATACATTGTTGTTAGGTGCTGTCCAGTCAGACGGTGACTCTATGTACAACAGACAAAACACTAATGGACACTGTGCCATGCCCAGTTTTCTATGCCTGATTGTTTCAGGAAGGGCTGCCGAGTCCTTCCCCCAAGCCTACAGCACCCAGTATTCCCAGACAGACTCCCATCCAAGTACTAAACAGGCCCAACTCTACTTAACTTCAGAGATCCAATGAGATCAGAAGCCAGGGTGTTGCAGCTGTCAACAATATATAATATATAAGAATATAAAGGAGTTTGGTTTTTGCATGTATTCCCTTTGTTGAGGAATAAATGAAACAAACACTGATTTCATATAATTTAATGTTGCTTCTCAGTCTCTAAGTATAAAAGAAGCACAGGTGGGCTGAGTTTTAGCTCAGTTGGTAGAGCTCTGCTCTGCACTCTCTGAGGACTATAGTTCAATCCCCAGCACTGCAATAACAGGAGAAGGATGTGTCAATCCACTCCTGAAGCAATCCTGAAATGAAACAGACAGCCACTGAAAACCCTATGAGGGTTTCTGTGAGTCAGACCTGACTTGATAGTACCTAACAACAACAGTGTCACAGGTGTAGTAATAATATCTAGATGCTGAAAATAATCATAAATGTACATGATGTAATCATTTTCTTCTTTTTCAAAGAGTTTACTTTCCTAATGGTTTTGGTTTTCAATAGACCAGGGTCTGTACATTATCGCATTATAGGAAGATTTTTTAAAACCATACCAGGTCCCACAAGAGATCTGCTAAAGCAAGTTTCTTTTTTAATGAAAGTGAGGGAGGGAGGCAGCTTCAATATGTTTTCAGACCTTTCCATATTTTGAGAATGCACAGCCAAGACTGAAAATCACCACTATATTGAAGCACTGTGTCACTGACCCAGGTTTGAGGCAGGGCTGGAGCTAGACGGATGAAATTAAAAGACAGATACTTACGTGTGATTTAATTTTTGGCTAATTAGGCATAATTTTATGGAAACAAAAATAATTTCAAACTTTAATTTAGACCACATTTTGTATAATTTAATCTAAACTTTTATGATAATGCAATGTGTCAGGCAGTACTCCCACCTTTGATTTATGCAAGCTCAGTTGCCATTCAGTTGAGCTGTTTTTCACTACTTAAACACTTAACTGAGACATTTTCTCCTCTCACTAAACAATTCCAATAAATGTTTTATTACAAAGGGCAGATTTTTACGGTAAAAAATAAATGCAGCAAAAAGTTTCTGAAAAACAAACATTTTCGTTATTTTACTTGTGGTGTCACATGGTGAACACTAGTCCTCCCTCTGCCTTCAGTGCCTTTTGAAACTTGGATATAATTTGTATTCAACAAATAACAGGAAATGTTCTCCATAACTGTGTCACTTAATCCCTCAACCGTGTTGTTGTATTAATTAAACCAGTAAACTTCAGGAGTAACATTTCTTTTAAAGAAGGGAACTACTTTGTAAACCTCAGGCATATTCCAAGTGTCCCTGAGATTTATGACCTGCCAACTCAGAATTAATCCTGATCTTTCCTTTTCTGATCTATCCATGACTTTATCATCATACTGAAAAGACTTTTAAAAATGTTTTTATAAGTGTTACAGGTGTTTTTCCCTTGACTACATTAACTTCCAGAGGGAAAATCATATGTCTAAGTACCTGGAACATAACCTAGCACATATGATTCAATACCCATTCCACTGGTATTTTCCAAATAAGTCCGGTAGAAAAATTCAAATGTTTTGCTTCTTTCTTCTCCCTAGGGATCATTTTTCTTGATCTAAAATTAAATTTTCAGGCTTATAATAAAGTTCTTCTGGCTATGGACAATTTCACTTAATTATATATTTTCCTCATTTTTAACCTGTCTTCGTTTTCCTTAGTGTACAATTGGATGGGAATAATTTGATTCCTTATTGGTTTTAGGGTTTTATGTTATCAGGTATTTCATTCATAATCCAATGATTTTTAAAATTATTTCAAGGAAAATTAGAAATATAAGCAAGAAGGCCAGAAAAATGCAGTTTTTTTTTTTTAATTTCATCCAAATTTTAAAAAGAGCAGTCAAACTCTTTGAAGGTGACATCATGTGTAAAAATCCCAGAAGGTTCCATCAAAAAACTATTAGAAATAATAAATTCAGCAAAGTTAAAGGAGACAAAACCAATATACAAAAATCAGTGCTGTTTTAATATGCTAAATGGTATATGGTCTGCAGCCATAGCCCTGTGGCATACGATCTCGTCAGATCTCAGACTCTAAGCAGGGTCAGGCCTGGTTAGTACTTGGATGGGAGACCACCTGGGAACACCAGGTGCTCTAGGCTTGGGTGAAGGACCTGGTAACCCACTAGCCCTCAAAAAAAAAAAAAAATAAGCCACTGAAAACCCTATGCATAGTAGAGCAGCACTAACAATAGTGTTTCACCTGTTGTACCTAGGGTCAATATAAGTTGGACACCAACTTGAAGGCACCTACTAACAACAACAACAACAACAACAACAACAACAACAGGTATATGCCAATGGCTGGGATTTAGCTCATTTGGTAGAGTACTTGCTCTGTGCACCCTGAAGCTCTACGGTCAATCCCTAGGACTGCAAAAACAGGAGAAGGACCTAGCAGCCCACTCCCAAAACAATTAGCCATCGAAAACCCTATGAATAGCAGAGAAGCACTGTCGTACTGCTGAGCATGGAACCATGTTAGAGTGTTTTGTTGTGTTGTAGATAGGGTCACTATGAGTCAGACTTGACTCGATGGCACCTAACAACAACATATGCCAATACCAAGTGATCTGAAATAGAAATCAAGAAAGCAATCCTACTTACAAAAGCTATAAAAAGTATTAAATAAATAAATAAATAAATAAATGTAAATAAAATTATAAAATGTTGATAAAAATTAAAGAAGACATAAAAAATGGAATGACATCCTGTTATTATTTGAATCTAAAATGTTCCCCAAAGATTGTTCACTTGAATGCTTTGTCCCCAGGTGGTGACTCTGTTTGTGAAGACTGGAACCTTGGGAGGGGGAATCTAGTTTGCAGAAGTAGATCACTAGGGGTGAGCCTTTCGATATTTTATGTAGGTTCCCAGTTGCAGTTGCTCTCTGTGCTTCCTGATGCCATGATGAGAAGTCCTCCACTATAGGCTCTGCTTCCACCTGCTACCCATGCCTCATCACCATTAAGGAGTGGGATCTTCTAAACCATGAGCCAAAATATATCATATATTCCCAATATATTCCAATCTGTACCTTTACATCAGGTTTTTTTCCCAGGACTTTTTTATTGTTGTTGTTGTTGTTAGGTGCCGTCAAGTCGGTATCCAACTCACAGTGACCCTCATAGGGGTTTTAATGGCTGACTATTTCGGGATTGCCTTGGGAGTGAGTTGCCAGGCCCTTCTCCCATTTTTGTGGTGCTGGGAATTGAACTCAGGACCTCAGAGACTGCAGCGCAGTGCTCTACCCACTGAGCTAAATCCCAGCCCCTGGTTTTTTATTAGTAATTGTTTAATGTAAAACTTAATGCATTTCATTTTGACATTTACATACATGCATATCATTGCATATTGCTTACATTCACCTCCCCCATTACCTTCCTATGATCCCACCAACCTCTTCTTCCTCCCCACCAATGGTCTCCCTTTGACTTGCATGTATTGTTTGTGTGTATATCTATTTATCTCTATGTCTGTCTCTATCTCCATACCTATATCCATACCTACTTTCTATCTATACATACAGATTTTACCTTAAGGGAAAAACATATGATATTTCCCTTACTTTTCATATTACTCTTTCTAGTTGCCCCATCTCACTTCTCTTCAGTCTCTTACCTTCCTCTACATAGTCTCCTTCTACTTTCAAAACCTATATATTTTAATATTGAATAGGTATTGAATTCTAAGACTGAGATGAGAGAAAACATGCGATGTTTGTTTCTGGGTCTGGCTTATTTCACTTTAAATGAAGATCTCTAGTTTCATCCATTTTCCAGCAAATACCATAATTTCACCCTCCCTTAAGGCTAAAAAACTTCCACAGTGAAAATAAACCACCTTTTCCTTGTTCACTCATCTGTTGATTCCATATCCTGGCTATTGTGAATAATGCCACAATAAAAAAGGACGAGTAGGCATGTCCTTGGTATTGTAACTTATATTGCTTCAAATATATACCCAGGAGTGGTATAGAAGGGTCATATAGTAGTTTGATTTTTAGTTTTTTGAGAAACCTCCGTAGTAATTTCCACAGTGGCTGCACCAACTTGCATTCCCACCAGCAGTGTACTAGGGTCCCTTTCTCCCTGCTTCCTTTCCAGTATTTGTTGTCATTTGTTTTGTTTATGCTAGCCATTCTGATTGTGATTAGATAGTATCTCAATGTAATTTTGATTTGTATTTCCCTGATGCCTAATGATGTTGAACATTTTTTCATATGATTGATGCCCATTTCTATTTCTTCCTTTGAATAGTCTCTGTTCAGTTCATTTGACTGTTTTTTGATTGGATACTTTGCTACTTTGGTGTTAAATTTTGTGAGCTTTTTACATATTCTAGATATTAATTTTCTGTCTGATGTATAGTTGGCAAAGATTCTCTCTCATTCTGTAGGCTGTATCTTCATTCTGATAATGGATGTCCTTTCCTGTGCAAAAAAAATTTTTTTTCTAAATTCTATACAATTCCACTTGTCAATTCTTGCTATTGTTTCCTAGGTTTATTGGGGTTCTATTTAGAAAGTCCTTGCCTGTGCCTATGTATTGAAGTGTTTTCTATCTGTTTTTCTGTAGCAGTTTCAAAGTTTCAGGTCTTACTTTAAAGTCTTTTATCGATTTTGAACTGATTTTTTATAAAGGGTGAGAGAGAGGAATCTAGTTTCAGTCATCTACATGGGATATCCCGTTCTATCAACTCTAGCTTAAATTTTTGGCACCTTTGTCAAATATCAGGTGGCATAGCTGCATGGGCTTATTTCTGGATCTTCTATTCTGTTCCATTGGTCAACATGTCTCTTTTTGTGCCAGTGCTATGCAGTTTTGTTGCTGCTCTGTAGTATAATTTGAAATCAGGTATTGTGATGCCCAATGCAATGCTCTTTCTGCTTAGGATAGTTTTAGCAATTCAAGGTCTTTTGTGATTCCAAATGAAATTTAAGGGTTTTTTTCTATTTTTGTGAAGAATGTCATTGGGATTTTGATGGGGATTGCATTAACTCTGTGCATTGCCTTTGTTAATATAGACATTTTCACAATATTTTTTCTTTCAATACATGAGCATGAGAGGTCTTTCCATCTTCTAGTGTCTTCTTCAATTTCTTTTTTCAGTGTTTTAAAGTTTTTATTATAGAGGTTTTTCACCTTCTTGGTTAGGTTTGTTCCTAGACATTTTATTCTTTTGGTAGTTATTGTGAGTGAGATTCTTTCCTGATTTCTTTCTCAGCCTGTTCATTATTGTATACAGAAAAGCTAGTGATTTTTGTATGTTGATTTTATATCCTGCTACATTGCTGAAAGCGTTTATCAACTTTTAAACTTTTCAGGTAGAGTCTTTAGGATATCTTAAGTATAGGATCCTATCATCTGCAGATAGGGATAATTTGACTTCTTCCTTTTCTGCTTGGACCCCTTTTGTTTCTTTCTCTTGCCTTATTGCCGTTGAGTTGTGTCTGACTCATGGTGACATAAAATCTAACAATATGCTTTTTAAAATAGGTACACCTAAAATGAGTTGTTTGAAAGTATAAAAGTAAAAGGTTATGAAAATATATAAGGAAAATAATAAATCAAAATATTCTCAAAAGAAATAGATGGTAGGGTGGGATTGATGAGATTTTTAGAATATTATTTTATGCAAAATATAGAAATTTGTCTACAATATTGATCAACTTTTGTGGATAACATAGCATCAAAATTGAGCCAAAAGATTGGGAAATATGAGACACATCACAATAAACACCATATATGGAACAACTAAGTAAAAAGTAAATTAGAGTATAAAGGACTAATAAAACAAAAATTAAATTTTCACAAATAAGGAAATTTTACCTGAAGAGTTTTTGGAGTGAATAGAAATTATGCTATAGTTGTAGATTATTTTTAAAGTATTTTTATAAACTTAAAAAGGAATATTTGGTAAAAATTTCTCTCAGAATCAAATCTATAGCCTAAAAGATTTTGTCATTAAATAAAAGCAAGAAGCTAAATAATAATATAAAACAAATAAATATAAGGAAAAGAAGACATAAGTAAAGACAATTGAATAATTAAAATAATTTAAAAATAATTTTAAAAGTAAATTTGAGAATTACTAATTTTGGAACCATGGGAGAAGGACATGGCAATCCATTCCCAAGGTAACCCCAAAACAATCAGCCATTGAAAACCCTATAAGTGTTGCTATGAGTCAAATAAGACTCAATGGCACCTAACAACAACAACAATTTTGGAACCATAGAAAAAATTTATAATAATGTACAAAAAGTTGAATTGGTATAATTGAAAAAAGAGAAAAATAAGATTCCAGAAATAAGATAGGGTATAAAATGCAGATATAGAAAATTTTAGGTTATTGCAAAATGGGGTACATACTCAAACACACCTAACAACAATAGACACATATTAATTTTATGCATATTCAGAAAATTAAAATTAAAAATTGATTTCTCTATTTATTCATTTTGGTAGCCATCTTAACTCATTGTAACAATGTAAGCAATTATAATAATAAGAGAGGTAAATATTTTAATATTGCAAACACTCTTGAGTATTTTTCTAGAAAAGAAGGAAACAGAAAAATATGGAATCACTTATCTGTACATTTATTTCTTTCCCCTAAAATAAGACTCATAGTATTTTTGAATTATTTTCTCCAATGAAAAATTCTGGTGGTAAATGAAATGTAAAATAGCAAAACCTAATAAAGACATGAAATCAAGTGAGATTATACCTTTAATAACTGAATATAAACTTTGAAATAATTTTAATACTATTTCAAGTCATAATTATGATTGACTTTTTTAGGACCCACCTTAAAGACACCAAACACACCAACACAACACGTGGAATATAACACATCACGTGTTGAAGTACATATTCAACCACAAGTAAATCTGAATTACTGAAATTTTGTACATAGTATTTTACCACAAGACCCAAGACAAAAATAATAAATGGAATTTTGGCCTAATGTGACAAAAATATAGGAACACATGGTACCTAGAAGGGATTTGAGATGACCAGAAAATAATTCTGATCATTCAGAACCATACAATATACATTGAGGTACACCACAAGAGCTGCAGGCAGTGGTGCACACGTGTAATCCCAGAGAGTTGGAAGGTGGAGGCAGGAGGATTGCAAGTTCTAGGCCATAGGCAACCTGCATTATTTAGTGAGACCCTGGCACAAAAAACAAAAAGTTAAAAAAGAAGGTGGGGGCTGGTCAATGGTACAGGGCCTACAAAGAATGTCTGAGGACCAGGGTTCAACCCCCAAGTATAGAAAATACATACATACATACATACATACATACATACATACATACACACACACACCATAGAAGAATAGGTTTCTTTCAAGATTGATTCTGAAGTTCCAAAATGAATTCACTAAAAAAGTAAATATATTGTGTTCTAACCCCTTTTAAAATATCCAATTTCAAGTCTCCATTTCTAAATTTTAACTTCATGAATAGAGAAATATTAAATATCAAATGCAGATAGCCAGAGATTTTCATCCACCCTCTCTTCCATCTATGAGGCATTTCAGATTTTCAAAGGTTCCTTAAGTAATATATAATATGTGAGGAAGGTAGACAAATGCCAAACCTCTGTCTGCAGACACAACTTTTTCAGGAGGAAGAAACAAAAATAGAGCTTACTAAAATGTTTCCAGGTCTGGAAGTCTAAGGAGTTTAGTTGAAATTTGACCTTTGTACAATAGCAACCACTGGGTGATATTTAAAAGCAAAATGTAGGCTTTAAATAGCACTTCATATGCTGACTATAGAAAAATGGAAAGAACTTCTGGGTGTCTAGGCAGGACATTTAAAGTCTTTAAGAAATGGTAAATCACAAATTAAGTCAAATGTGAGACCAAGAACAAAAATGCAATGACATTGTATTATTATGGGGGAAGTGAGATTTTTTCTTAAGTCTTTTACTCTCTTAGAAGTCTATTTATTTTCTTAAGTTTTAGAAGCATACACAGTATAGGCAAAACATATTATTATGCAGGCCTTTTTCCTCTAAGGTGAAGTTCTTTGTGTTTCAAGAACATAAATCAGTGATTTCTTTTTTTAAAAGTAGTCTTTTAAAACTCATGTTTCAAATACCTATATATTTCTGAATAAAGAAGTACTATCAGCTTTCAGGGCTGGGAATTAGCTCAGTGGGTCGAGCACTGCGCTGCAGTCTCTGAATCCCCGAGTTCAATTCCAAGCACTGCAAAAATGGGAGACGGGCCTGGCAATCCACTCCCAAGGCAATCCCAAAGCACTCAGCCATTGAAAACCCTATGAGGGTCACTATGAGTTGGATACCGACTCGACGGCACCTAACAACAACAACATCAGCTATCAGAACAAGGCATATATAAAGATATTCTATCTGACTCTAAATTATACTCCCTCAATATATGCCCATTTCTAAAGTCAAAATCTTACAGCTGTACTGTGAGATCAATTTTTATGGTCAATTTGATTAGATTAGAAATGCTTAGGAGATTAGTGAAACACCTATTTGGATGTGTCTGTGACAGTATTTTCAAAGACAGATCATATGGCCTCTGACCTAATCCATGGCTGAATCTCTTGATGGATCCATGCCATAATATGCTGTCATTATTGGGAGGGAGTAAAAGGTAGAAGATGGGACCTAGTTGGAAGAAGTAGTCACAGAGGGTGTCTCCTTGGAGCTATATCTCACTTTAGCCTCTTCTGTTCTTCTCCTTCTCTCTGATTCCTGGCCTCCATCATGTGAACAGCTTTGGCCACATGTTCCCACCAGTGTCATATACTGCTTCACTCCAGGCCCAGAAACACAGAGCCAAGTGACCATGGACCAAACCCTCTAAAACAGTGAACCAAAGTAAATCCTTCCTCCCAGAAGTTATTTCAGTCAGGTATTTGGTCAAGCAACAAAAAGCTAATTAATCCATGTAGTAAACTTAATCATGATGACAGAAGATCACCTGCTCTATTTTCAATCTTCTATTGCTTCAATCCCCAGCACCAAAAAAGTGGGAGAAGGACGTGGCACTCCATTCCCAAAGCAATCCTGAAATAATCAGCCATTGAAAACCCTAAAAGGGTCGCTATGAGTCCGGCACAATTAGCACACCTAACAACAACAAATTGAATTATACTTGCATTTGAAGATAGAGGGAATTAAAGCTGGAGGTATCCCTAAAATCATCTCTATGCTATAATTAACATTAATTATCTCTAAATGCTACCCAAAAGATGAGTTGAACAAAAGAAAACTTCAATAAAATTATTTTAAAATAATCAAAACTGATCAAAACTGATCAAAAAGTGATCAAAAATAAGATCTATTTTCTTCTTGCTTTCTTTCCTGATGCTACACACTTGTTGGACAGTTGAGACTCTATCTTGTCTCTTTCTGGCTCACCTGGGAAAAGTGAAGTGGTTGACTCCACATTACTAATTAGCCTGTTGATTTTCTGGTCCCTGTCCTCAAGCCACTAATCCCATTATTATCAGGGGCTGGCACTGATAAAGAGCCTGCTTGCTTCAGCCATCTCTTTTGCAGTCTGTATGAAAGACACACCAGTAGCTCCACCCTGGGCTCCTGGCTACTCAGGAAACATCTTAAGTGGACTGGCTTTTATTTGTCTTAATTATAACCTCCTGGTCTTGGAATTATTACATTAATGAAAAGCAAATAATCAAGGGATGTTATGGATAGGGTGTTTGTGTCTCTCCAAAATTTATATGTTAAACCCTTAACCCTCAATATATTGGCATTTGGAAGAGGAACCTTTGTGTGTTTATTAAGTTTAGATAGGGACTTATGGTTGCCCCTACCTGCCCCCTCCAGTCCCTGCCATGTGGGGCACAGTAAGAAAGCAGCCTAGTCCAGAAAATGGCCCTCTGTGGAAGTGGTGGTTCATGCCTATAATCGCAGGACTCAGAAGAGGAGGCAGGAGAATCATGGATTTGAGGTCAGCCTGTGTTACATAGCAACATCAGGAACACAATCTCCCAGTACCTTGATCTTGGATTTCTGGCCTCCTGAACCATAAGAAATAAATGTCTGTTATTCAAGCTGTCAATTTTATGCTATTTTGGTGCATCCTCCTCCACTAAGATATAGAACAATTAGGCTTCCCTCAGTGCCAACCTACAGTGTATTCCCTCATCTATTTTGGATACTCTCAATATTTCTTTTAGCCAGGCCTTGGGAGTTGAGGAATAATCTTTGTTCTTTCAATGACTCTTCAGTGGGGCCTGACTGTCAGCCTCCAGGTGTCGAGGCCATTACTCTTTCTTGCCAAACCCCTCTAATCAGGGATATCTGTTAGATATGAATGCATATATGATGCAAAAAACAAAAATATGAATATAAATCTGAAGTTACTACTTATATTAGTAAGGTATATAATAGAACCACAAGGCTATAAATCTGAATTGTAACTTGGAAATCAACATCTTTATTCAATGGGAAAGTGAATTTTGAAAAGATTAACAGATTATGCAAATTCACATTCAGGGTAGAAATGGATACAGGAATATTACTCTGTAATTCTGTATTGTTCAGCTTAGCTGATGCTTCAACACTCCCACCCCTTTGTATTGGAAAAAAAAGCCAGGAAAAAGGCTAAGATAATTTTTAAAATTACACATTCATACATATGACCCATTTTGCCTTCTAAGGTTTTGGAAACGTTGCTATCACCATGCATGCTTAATACTTTGCCACATGCTGATATTAGAGCATGACAAATCAAAGCCATAATACTAACCATAGCTTCTTGTTCTTCTAATTTATATTGTCATCTCCTAAACCAAAAATCTTCCACGTCAATTGAAGTAAAAATTAAAGAGACATGCTTGTTAAGCAACTGAGGTTGGAGAGATAAACAAGACAATTCATACTTTAAGAAAAATACAGCCCATTTGGAGAAATTGACAGCTTCATAATTCTGTCAGCAGAAAATATGCTGGTATCACTTCTAAACTACAATAATCAGGAACCAATATCTTGCAATCAAACCAAGGAGGTAAGATAATTATTTTGGAAGAATCCAGGAAGAGCTCATAAAAGAGATCTTAAATGGTGAGTATATTTAGACAAAAATAATTAGAGGAATATATGGAAATAAAGGAAATGCTGTGAGCAAAGACGTGCAGTAAGCTGGGCAAGGGCAGGCCTTTTCCAGAGCAAGCTGTCAAAGACAGGGGAGAAAAGATTAGGTGGTTGTTAGGAAGAGCACTGAGAAGGCAGATCAAACTCAACCAGAAAACAGAGGGCTTATAACTGCATATTAAGAAGTTAATTTTAATTTAGTAACTAAGAGATAACAAAAACTGATTATAAGTAGAAGAATAATCAGGTCTCTATTAATTACAGAATTACGACATTAAAGCAAGTACGTAACACTAGATTCTCAGATATTCTCATTCTTACTATTCACTTAGAGTTCACATTATCCCTAGTTATTAGGGAAATCTGCTCCCCAGAGTTATCTTTACATTGCGATTTGTTTAATCTTTTCAAAATCTGCCCATGTTTTCACCTGCTGGCTGCCAAGTTTCTGGCTATGGACCCAGTACTCACTTAACAGCTCCTTGGCTGCCCTTCTCCATTCATCCATCACATGCTTAAAGTCCATCCAAAATTCAGCAGCACATCTCACTTTTTCCATTTCTTGTAATCCTCATATTACATTGGCTTCTTGTACACCTGAAACTTAGATTCAAGTAATTTCTGGTTCAGATGCTTTAAGCACTTCATGATTTTGTGCTTTCACATGGCCCTTCAAGGCCCAGGTTGCACTTACCTCGTTGAAACTTGATTTAGGCAGCTCTCTTGATCAAAGTTCAGTGTGACCACAAGAGTGAGAGGAAGAAGGGTCTGTGAAATTGATTGAAGAATAGCGGGGTTTTAATTAATCCAATGGGTTATTCTTGAAACTGGTTTCTATGTTCCCTGGCTCCTGCACCCAATATTTTTCATGAGTAAGCCACCTCATCCAATTATTTTGTATTCTGATGGTAGCTGTTAAAACTAGAAAAAAAGTTTTAATTTTATTGAAAGATAACATGCCAGTGAAATGTGTAAATCCTTGTTCTGACAGAGAAATCTCTGGTTCCTTAGGTAAACCCCACTTGAAATAACTATTACTCTTCCTTTGTCTCTTATGTCCTTTCTTTTTCTGTCCCTTCCTACTTCTCTTCCCTCTTTTTCATCTCCATGCATGTATGCCAAATTACCACTCAGTAATTCTATATTCAACAGTTTTAAAGGTCAGAAAGGCATTCTTTAGAGAAATGTGCCCATTTTAGAGATGAAAACACTGAGATACAGGGAATATGTGAATATTTTATGTATATATGTTAAGATACTTACAAACTTAATATAGAAATCCAAAGCTCCCAACCTTTAGTCCACTGAAAATCTTATAACCCTGATTTAAATCAGTCTGAAAGAGACCACAAGTCTTTGTTCTGACTTGGAAATCATCTTAGCTTCTGGCTAAGAAATCAGTTACGTCATATCAATTAACTCAAGGACAGTAAAGTCAGTCAAAGACCTGGCTGACCTGGTACTTAGAAGCAATCAGCTTTGGCTGAAAGAATTTTTTATGTAAGTGAGCTAACCCCAGTAACCACTTCAAAATCCAAACTTTGCTTAAATTATTTTGCCTAAATTTATGATTTAGCAAATGCTACTTAGACAGGAGATATGTTAGGTTTCTGTGTGAAGAGAGATATTTTCAGTCAGTTTAGAAAATAATTTCTTGTCTGTTTATAGAGTAGGGTAGCATGTAAATTGATATTTTCTTCTGTGATTTAGTTGTTTTATACATCTTGTTCAATATCATTATAAAAATTGCCTTAATTTCTAAACATTATAGAAATAACTTTCTATATTGTCATATTTGCATGAAAATAATATTTCAATTATTTTTAATGAAGCTCAGCTGGGATTTTTTTTACATAACCCATGCTGATAAATAACTTCATAAATAATCATACACAAGAATAATTAGCCAGGTGCTGTGGCACATGTTTGTAATCCAAACACTTGGGAAGCTGAGGCAGAAGGATCACAAGTTCAAGGCCAGAGATACCCTGCCCCATTTAGTGAGGCCTTGTCTCAAGGATTAAAAAAATGGATTTGGGGTGCAGCTCACTGGTGAAGCACTTGCCTGGCATACATGAGGTCCTGGATTCAACCCTCCAGTACTGAAAAAATAATAATAAAAGGGTTTATCGTTTATAAAATAAATAGGTAACAGGTTTTATGGGAAAATATCTAACTTTAGAACTAGGAAGACTAAAGCTTAAATCTTTCTGTGGTTATTTCCTACTTCTAAGGTTTGTACACATTACTTGGTATCTCTTTATGTTTTATATGAACTACTTAGTACAATGATGTTGCAAGTAATAATATTATTGATGTGTTAGAAATTACTTAGCTTGGTAATAGGGTATAGTTACTATATGCACAAAAATATTAGCTATCTTTCCCTTGTCCCAGGATGTAAGAATATTATACTATTCCAGTCATGCTTTTGATTCAGATCTATGATTTTATTAGAAGTAACCATTATTAGCTTAAATAATTATATAAAGTGTAGGAAAATTAATGATATAAGAATGGAATCTATTTCCTTCCTTCAAACTGCAAAAGCATTTTGCCAACCAAGATCTAACATGAAAAATGTTTTAACACATTCCATATTATCCTCACCTGCAGCCATAGCCCTGTGGCATCCGATCCTGTCAAATCTCGGAAGCTAAGCAGGGTCAGGCCTGGTTAGTACTTGGATGGGAGACCACCAGGGAACACCAGATACTGTAGGCTTGGGAGAAGGACCTGGCAACACCCTCCCAAAAATCAATCTGCCATTGAAAACCCTATGAACAGCAGAGAAGCACTGGCAATAGTGTTTCACCTGTTGTATACAGGGTTGCTATGAGTCGGATACCAACTCGACAGCACCTAACAACAACAACAACATATTATCCTCAGCCAACTACAGAAACATTTATGGGGGTATTAACATGTAAATTTTACTTTATTAAAAACAAGTGCCAGGTTATTTTTCTCATTAAGTCAAAAGAAGCTGTTCCCTGCATACATGTCTAGGATGTACTGGAATGACATCAGTAAGCTCACCTCTTTATGTTAGCCTTGTACATGCTGAGCATGTACTCTACTGTAGAAATATAAGCCTAGCTCCAACATTTTTTTTTTCATTTTTGTATGTGGTGCTGGGTATCAAAACCAGGGTCTTACACATAAGTGTTCTATATTTCCAGCCCCTCATATTTATGCTGGAATGGTTTATGTCAGACCTCAAATCTGTCTCACACACTCATCAAAAAGGAGGATTTAATATTAAATCTAAAGTTAAACATTAAGATAATTTACTCAAGAAAGACTGGTTATAAAGGAGTGAAAAGGAGAGATACACAAAGAAAAAGAGTAGAATGACGAGGTCAAGTGAAATGTGAATTGAGTCAGAAGACATTCACAGAAATAGAGATAAGAGTCAATCCAAGCTCCAAATATATTAATGTACCAAATATATTAATGTACCAAATATATTAATGTACCTATCCAGGCTGTTTCAGAATTTCATGTGAGCCCAACATAAACCTGGGAAAGAAAACAACATGAAAATAAAGATGGGGTACTTTTATAGTTATCTGTTTAAGTTAATACATAGTAAATCTGACTATGTATAGGTCAGAGTCTCATTTCCAAGGCACAGTATTATGTGCATTTAAAATGGAATAAATATTGAATTAAGCTCCTAGACAAACCATTAAAAAGTCAATTTCTTTAAAAAATACAGAAAATATTAGAGTTTTGCTATTATTTTGGCTATACTGCAAAGTAAACATAATTTATCTCTCTGCTTACCAATCTTTGGTCTTGAGCTTAAAAAAATCCTATTTGTAGGAACACATTCAAAATTATTACTTGGTTGTTTAGAAAGTCTTCAATATTTTGGAAAATCAGATGCTTGTCGGAATAAGCAATTAAAAACATTTTCCAAACAATCTGGGTTCTATAAAATCTAAATTTATTTTCTCAGAAAACACCAAATTCTTGTTAATATTAAAAAAATAACATGAAGCCATGTTTCCATTTCCAATCTCTTATTTAATTCATACTGCTTTTTAAGAACTACTTACTGTACTAAAAGACATAGAGTTTTTTCTTTTCTGAAACATGTAAGTGTGATTTGACATAGAAGAAATTTTAAAATCAATAGGTGTGTGTTGCTCTTAACATTAACTTTAGTTTGAAATATACTATATTTTTTCTGGAAAGAAAGAAAAATTCTATATGACTTTCCCAAAGGGCTTCTCTTCTCCCAAGCAAGAAGTAATTCTAGGTAAAAATATTCAAATAGATTCATCACAAAATTATAATGCAGAAAAACATGCCATTATGTAATTATAAAAATACTGCCTTCCTACCTGGTAAGTCCATTTTATCTTTAATCAATAGGAAAGAGATTTAGATAAAAAATAAATATCATATATACATAAGTCCCATATACTCAGAAAATTTATGTGCACAGAGTAATGACAGACTGGTTTTATGGTAAATACAAACTTCTTTATATGTCTACAGATGAATTATATACTCATAATTAATTTATTCAGGAAATTTTTAATAATAAATTCTGTGTCAAGTATCATTCTGGATTCTGGAACTACAGAGTTGACAAGAATGAGAAAGGTTCTGCTCTTGTGAAGCTGATGTTCCCATGGAAGGTAGCTGTACCATAGGTAATTTCATAAGAAAGCAAAACAAGTGATGCCATACATAGTGATGTGGTGGAGGTATGTTTGGATAAAGCAGCCAGAAAAGCTTTTCTGAAATGAGGCGGTAATAGCTGAGCTGAGATTTGAAGGAGTCAGACACAGAAAGACTTGGGGGCAGAATTCCTAGAGGTAAGGACAAGAATGAAAGGCACTAAGCAGGAATGATCTTGGAGTACTTTGGTGAACTGAAGAAGGTGACAGCTTGGTAGACATTTCCTCACTGTGAGGTGGTGTCTGTTTGCCCTCCCCTTAAATCTGGACTGGCTTTAAAATTACTTTGAGCAATGAAGTATGTTAGAGGTGAGGCTAATGTCTCAGAGAATTGGCAGCTTCTGCCTGGTTTCTTAGAGCCCTCGGCAGTCATGCCACCCTTGCTAACCCTTCTGGAAAGACCAACTGGAAAAGTTCCATGTTAGTTTTTCATCACTGTGGCAGGATATCCAGGATAAACAACTTAAAGGAGAAAAGAATTATATCAGCTCATGGTTTCAGAGGGTTAAGTCCATGGTCAGTTGGGCCCTGATATCACCATGGCCTCTGGTAAGGCAGAGCATCATGGCAGAGAAATAATGGAAAAGAGCTGCTCACCTCATTGTAGCCAGGAAGGGGAGAGAAGGAAAGGGGATGAGGAAGTGGGGTATGTGGGAGCTGGTGCCTACACTATCAGGCTTTGTCTTTTTTCTGTTTTTGTTCCATTCTGCTACCAAGAGTACTATACAGTGCCACTCACATTCAGGCTGGTCTCCCCACTCAGTTGCTCTGCCACATGCCAGTCATCCCTGGAAATATCTTCACAGACACACCAGGAAATATGCTTTACTAATCTCCTAGGTGTTCCTTAATTCAATCAAGTGGACAACCAAGATTAACCATCCCAGGCCTGAAGTGTTAGGAGAGGCAAGTAGATGCCCCATTAAGCATAGCCTTTCTACCAACCTATTCAGGAATCCAGACATGTGAGATAAGGTATTTTGGATACTCCAGTCCAGTGTCCAGCTGAATATGCCATATACAGCAGAAGAATCACTCAATCAAGCTCTACTAGAATTCTTGACTTGAAAACCTAATTGTTGTTTTAGATCACTAAATTTTGGAGAAGCATGTTACACAGGAAAGGGTAACTGAAGTATTCCCTAGTAGAAAAAGACATATATGATAATAAACATAGGATCACAATGAACAAAGGATCATAGTCTGATAGGGCCAGATACTTTATTCTGGGTACACATGAATGAGAGAATGGGGTAGAGATTTTGATTACATTCTCATATACATCTTTAAAAATATATCCTTTTTACTTTTCAGAGAAGAGATTTTGGAGAGGCAAGAGTATAGGCAGGAAAAACAGTTCTCAAAAGAATATTACTGTTGTGTGATTATCTTTTTAATTCTCATAGTACTTAAGCAAGGATACAGTATTATATTTTTCTTTGTGCATTGTTTGTTTGTTTGTTTGCTGTTTGTTTGAGACAGGAATGTAAGGATCCCATGCTGGCCCCAAATTCATGATTCTCTTGCCTCAGCCTCCCAAATCCTAGGATTGCAGGTATACAATACATTCCCTGGTCTGGTATTATCTTTATTTTAGAAATAAATATACTGAAGAACATAAAGCTTGAAATTTTTCACAGGTAGTAATAGGTGAAAGTAGAGAGGTTGTTTAATTGTGTCAAATGTTATTGAGCAATCAAGAAGGAAGAGGACAAAGCACAATCAGTAGACCTAACAGGACATACACAACCCAGTGGTTCCCTTGAAAATGGGTAAATTTGTGGATTTGTTGGTGAACAAATTCTGATGAATTATAACAAAGAAAGAAGAGAGAGAGACAAAAAGAAAACAAAAAGAGGCAAGTAGGTTTTTTCTGTCCAAGAAGGTTTTTTCCATGAAAAAGTGTAGTGATAATGGATGACAATGGACTTAAAATAAGAGTGGTTTGTCTCAGATAAAAGATCTTAAGAATATACTATTGTTTTATATGCCATTAAAAATTGTACATGCATGGAGAAATTGAACAAAAGGGAGAGGGGGCAAGATAACTAGATGAGTGAAATTTATGAGTAGACAAAAATAGAGTTTGTAGCCAGGTGCCATAGTTCACACCTATAATACCAGACACTCTAGAGGTGGAGGCAGGACGATTGCAAGTTTGAGGCCAGAGGCAGCCTGTGTAACATAGTGAGACACTGGCTCAAGATAAAAAAAAAAAAAAAAAAAGAAAAGGGAGCTGAGGGTGCATCTCACTGGTAGAGCCCTTGCCTAGCATGAGCAAGGCCCTGAGTTCAACCCCTCAATACCATTGGAAAAAAAAAATAGGGCATTTGTCCTCAAGTAGGATTACAGACTCTCTTCATATTATAGGACGTAAAGTAAAGTCTCTTGGGATAGATGAAAAGTCAGTTTGAAGATCTGGTGGTGACAAGATCAAGTGGGTCTTATTAGTGTGCTTAAGACATTATATATGACCTTAGGTCATGTCAGAGCTGGTGGTGGTATGAAGAAGAGAATTTGTAGAATATATTTCTAAGAATCTTGCAAAAAAAAAAAAAAAACTTAGTGAAAAAAAGAAAAAGAATGTTGCTAGGCAGTGTTGGATGCCATATAGGATTTATGGTCATTATTTAAAGTGAAACTATCTAAAAGAGTTATTTTCTCCAGTGGGTAAAGTATAAGGCTAGGGCTTTTCAGAGTCAGTACAATAAGTGAGACAGGATAAAGATTATTTACAAGGAATTGATTGCTGTGATGCATCATTAAAACATGGATTTTGATGTTTGTAAGGAGGAAATTGAACTATGAAGGGGATTCGGGAAAGTGAAAAAGAGTCAAAGAAGTGGGATTCCTGTAGGGATTGAAGAATTATGGGTGTAAAAGTAAAGAATAACTTTGTTGTTAGGTGCTGCCAAGTCAGGTCTGATTCACAGCAACCCTATGTACAACAGAAGAAAACATTCTCTGACTCTGTGCCAAGCCCAGCACTATTGTCAGTGCTTCTCTACTATTCTTAGGGTTTTCAAGGGTGGATTGTTTTGGAAGTGGATTGCCAAGTCCTTCTCCCTAGCCTGCAGCATGTGGTAGTCCCAGGAAGCCATATCAATAGGATTTGGCCAGAGATTCAAAATCCTGAAATTGAGATTTTGGAGTTTATATTGTCATTTTTATTTCAGAGTTATATGAAAGATTACTAAGATGGTGGGAAAAAATAACACTCGAATGGAGAAATTCAAGTGTGGAGAGACCAAAATATTAGGTATATCACAAATGATGTGGCTATCAGCAGGAATGACAACAGAAATAGCAAGCCAGCTACCGAAGAGCATCTGTACATGTGTGAAAATATAAAATCTGTTTTTATCTTTTCTTTCACGTTGTAATGTGTTTGAAAATATGATCTATGTCTGACTAATTTTGATCTTCCCATTGTGCTAATTATATGTTTTATGTAGGATATGATTATTTACTATTATTTGAATAAATGAACTGACAGTTAACAACTTAAGACAACTAGAAAAACTAGCACTCGTAAAAAACTACCCCATTGGTACATATATATACACACATAGATACATATATATACATATATATACACATATGTAGACATATATGTGTGTATACATATATATGAAATGTCATAATGAAACACCTTACTTTGTACACTAAAAAATCCCTAGTATAAAAGAGACAAAAAGATTTTAATTAAAAATAACTGTCCTACATATGCAATTCTTGCATCAACTTTATATGAACACAGTTCTGTAATGTGTTTAATGTGCTTTGTCTATGATCATGCTCAAGAATTATATGCAGTTTCAAGATTTTTGTTTTAACTTTTTAGTCTACTTTGTGTTGATTTTTGAGTATGGAATAAGATAATTCCCATTTAGCTCTTTTACATGTGAATAAACAATTTCCCAAGCACTAATCCTGTCACTGTGCTCTTTTATAAAACCTTTTTCTACAACTATGAGCTCATCAAAAGGAAGTATATATCAAGGTTGAAAAATTAAATATAAATTTATATTCTCACAAAATATTATACATGCATAATATTTATTATAAAATATTTGTAGATGGATATTATCTACCATAAATGCCATAGCAATATCACTTTTGAAAATAAAAGATGCAAATATGCTGAAGAACAACCAATGCTTTTTAAACATATTAACAAGTTTTTAAAGACAACTGTACCAAAATATCACAATTTAACCTGTGTAGTTGTACGGGGTATCTTTACGTATTCCTCTTAAAGTATAACTTTTTCACTCAGATCAAATGAACCATTGTTCTAAATTAAATGTATGTGTTTTGTGCATTTTTTATTCAAAGTTGAAGGGAGTTTTTGTACGTATAAAATTTAAAAAATATCTGAGCTCAATTAGTAGAAGGAAAACTTTCTCAGAAAGAAGAATCATAAAAATTTTTTAAAATCTTTGTCATTAGATATTAATTCCACTAACAATCAGCCACCTTAATCTAATTAATGAGTAGAAATTTATTCTTTGAAG
>VMDO01027730.1:0-24867 GCA_007922755.1 Pedetes capensis | reverse complement strand
TTTGCAGCTTTATTGAGGTACAACTGATAAAAATCATATACATTCAACATGTAGAACATGATGCTTTGATATATGTATACATTGCAAAATGATTTCATTACTAAACTAACATATCCATCATCTCTAATATTGCCTTTCTTTTTCTGGTGGTAAGGATATGTAATATCTACTTCCTTAGCAAATTTTGAGAATATTAAATATCCTTATTAACTATCATTATCACACTGTACATTAGGTCTCTAGATCTTATTAAATATAAGTTTGTACTCTTTGACCATCATCATCCAATTTCCCCCACATCCCTGGTAACCACTATTTTACTCTCCTCTCTGTTTCTATGAGCTTGATATTTTTAGATTTCATGCATGAAATCATGTGACATTTGTCTTTCTTCATCTGGCTTATTCACTTGACATGAGGCCACCCAGGTTCATTCATATTGTTACAAATAGAACAATTTCCTTTTTAAAGGATGAATCATATTCTGTCACATGTGTACATATCACATTTTCTTTATGCTGATTCACCCTTCAATGGACACTTAGGTTGTTTCTGTATCTTGCCTAATGCTGCAGTGGACATATATACGCAGATATCTCTTTGACATACTGGTTTCATTTCCTCCAGGTATATATCCAGAAGTGAAACAACTGGGTCATATGGTAGTTCTATTTTTAATTTTTTGAAGAATGTCTATTCTGTTTTCCCTAATGGCTCTACCAATTTATATTACCATCAACAATGTATGAGAATTCCCTTTTCTCTAACCCCTCATAAACTCTTGTTATCTTTTGACTTTTTGATAATAGCCATCCTAAGCAATGCACATGGACTTCACCAGATGGAACATACAGGAATCAAGTTGACTACCTATGTGCAAAGAGACGATGGAAAAGCTCTGTACAAAATGTCAAAACAAGACCAGGTGCTGACTGTGGATCAGACCATCAACTTCTCATATCTAAGTTCAAACTGAAGCTGAAGAAAATTAGAACAAGTATACGAGAGCCACGGTATGACCTTGAGTATATCCCACCTGAGTTCAGAGACCACCTCAAAAATAGGTTTAGTGCATTAGACACAAATGACAGGAGACCAGAAGAGTTGTGGCATGACATAAAAGATATCATTCAAGAAGGAAGCAAAAAGTTCTTTAAAAGACAAGAAAAAAAGAAAAGACCAACTTACATGTCAAAAGAGACACTGGACCTTGCCCTAGAACGTCAAGCAGCTAAAGCAAAAGGAAGACATGAGGAAGTTAAGGAACTAAACAGAAGATTTCAGAAGGCAGCTCTCGAAGACAAAAACAAATATTATAATGACATGTGCAAGGAGCTGGAGGCAGAAAACCAAAAGGGAAGAACACGGTCTGTGTTTCTCAAGCTTAAGGAAGTGAAGAAAAATTCAAGCCTCGAGTGGCAGTAGTGAAAGATTCTACAGGGAAAATATTAAATGATGCAGGAAACATCAAAAGAAGATGGGAAGAATACACAGAGTCATTATACAAGAAAGAATTGGTAGATGACCAGCCATTCCAAGAGGTTGCATATGAAGAAGAACCAATGGTGTTGAAGGATGAAGTGGAAGCTGCCTTGAAAGAACTGGTGAAACACAAAGCTCCAGGAATTGATGGGATACCAATAGAGATGTTTCAACAAACAGATGCAGCACTGGAGGTGTTACCATGTTTGTGCCAACAGGTTTGGAAAACAGCTACTTGGCCAGCTGACTGGAAGAGATCCATATTTGTGCCTATTCCCCAAAAAGGGGATCCAACTGAATGTGCAAACTATCGGACAATATCATTAATATCACACACCAGCAAAATTCTACTAAAGATCATTCAGAAGCGACTGCAGCAGTATATAGACAGGGAATTACCGGAAAATCAAGCGGGACTCAGAAGAGGGCAGGGAACCAGGGACATCATTGCTGATGTCAGGTGGATATTAGCTGAAAGCAGAGAATATCAAAAAGATGTCTATCTATGTTTTATTGACTATGCAAAAGCATTTGATTGTGTGGATCATAACAAATTATGGATAACACTTTGGAAAATGGCAATACCAGAACACCTAATTGTGCTCATGAGAAATCTGTACATGAACCAGGAGGCAGTTGTTCGAATAGAACAAGGAAACACTGAGTGGTTTAAAGTTGAGAAAGGTGTGCGTCAGGGCTATATACTTTCACCCTATCTCTTCAATTTATATGCTGAGCAAATAATCCGAGAAGCTGGACTTTATGAGGAAGAACGTGGCATCAAGATTGGAGGAAGACTGACTAATAACCTGCGTTGTGCAGATGACACCACTCTGCTTGCTGAAAATGAAGGGGATTTAAAACATTTACTGATGAAGATCAAAGATCATAGCCTTCAATATGGGTTATGACTAAACATCAACAAAACAAAAATCCTTACAACTGGGTCAACATGCAACTTCACATTAAATGGAGAAAAGATTGAGGTTGTCCAAGATTTTACTTTGCTTGGCTCTATAATCAACACCCACGGAAGCAGCAGTCAAGAAATCCAAAGACGCATTGCTCTAGGAAAAGCTGTAGCAAAAGATCTCTTTAGAGTATTGAAAAGCAAAGATGTCACATTGAAGACGAAGGTGCGTCTGACTCATGCCATGGTATTTTCAGTGGCATCATATGGTTGTGAAAGCTGGACATTGAACAAGAGAGACAGAAAAGAATTGATGCTTTTGAATTGTGGTGCTGGAGACGTCTATTGAATATACCATGGACTGCCAAAAACACCAACGAATCTGTCCTAGAAGAAGTGCCACCAGAGTACTCCTTGGAAGCAAGAATGGCCAGACTGTGTCTTACATATTTTGGACATGTAGTCAGAAGAGATCAATCCTGGACATAGTATTTAAAATATTTTTCTCTTTGATTTTCATGTTAGATAATATTTGTTGATATATCTTCAAGTTTACTGACCATTCCATCTGTCATTTCCAATTTGATTTTGAGTTCACCCAGGAACTTTTGAGTTTTAGATATTGTAGTTTAAAATTTTCAAGTTTTTTGTAGTTTCTCTTTTTCTGATGAGAACTTCCATGTATCCATTCATATTAAATATGTTTACATTTATTTCATTGAACATAGTGTAATAGTTGCTGTCTTTGAGCATAACTAATTGTTTCTGTAAGTGTTTAATATTTCCATTACCTGGATCATTGCAGAGTTAGCGTCTGTTGAGAATTGGTCACATTAAAAAAATTTTGCCTAATTTTCTGTTACAGTGCCTCTTTTCCTTGGTTAGTAGGAATTGTTTGCTATATTAAGAATATGAGTTCTTTTGGGATTCATGTATCATGAATATCATCTATCACTTTGTGAGCTGCCCTTTCACTTTTTTGTGGTCTATTTTGATAAATATCTCCTTAATTTTAATATAATATTGTTTGTCTTTTTATTTTATTGTTAGTGCTTTTATGTCCTGTTTCAGAAATCTCTGCCTATTCCAAGATATTTTCCTCTGGAAAGGTTTATTATTTTGCCTATCACATTTAAGTCTGCAATAAATCTGCATTTTTTTTTAAAAAAGGAGTGATATAAGAGTGAGATACATTTTTTTTCATATGCCAATCCAACTGATCCAGTACAATTAGTTATAAAACCATGCTATTCTCCCTGAACTGAAATGTTGAGTGACAGATATTACTTAGCATTTTTACTTGGAAACAATTAGTGATAATTCTTAATTAGGATTTTAACTTGGAACAAATTCTAATATAAGTAGATTGTGAAGAATGTCATTTTTATTGAAGATTTTTTTAGTAGAGATGGATAATTCTATGTGAAATAACTTGTCACTCTATAAATGGAATTGAATTTGAGAAGCTTATAATATTTATAAATCCAGACTTACAGTTCTGTGAAAATGTGTAACGTAATTTTGATAATGATTCTAAAAGTGTTTAAGGGATTAGATAACCTACCACTTGTTGTTGTTGTTATGTGTCATGAGTAGGGTCTGACTTATAGTGACCATACGTGCAACAGAATGAAACACTCCTTGACACTGTGCCATGCCCAGTACTATATCAGTGCTACTCTGCTGTTCATAGGGTTTTCAATGGGTGATTGTTTCAAGAGTGGGCTGCCAGGTCCTTCTCTATTTCCTGAAGCACCTGTTATTCCCAGGCAGTCTCTCATCCAAAGACTAACCAGGAAGACCCTGTTTCACTTCCAAGATCAGACAGGATCAGATGCCAGGGTGCTATGGCTGCAGGTAAACTACCACTGCTGCAACCATGGTTGGGCTGGGATTTAGCTCAGTTGGTAGAGTGCTGCTCTGCAGTCTTTGAGGTCCCGAGCTCGATTCCCAGCACCACAAAATGGGAGAAGGACGTGGCAACCCACTCCCAAGGCAATCCCAAAACAGTGAGCCATTGAAAACCCTATGAGGGTCGCTATGAATCGACTTGACAGCACCTAACAACAACAACAACAACTGCAACCATATAACCTTATTTCAAATATTTTATCTTGCTTCCAGACCAGGTGCCATATGCTGCATCTCTGTGAATTTGCTGCATAAATAGGGTACTTATGTAGTTAAGAGTTGAGAAAGTTAATGAGGAAATAGGCTATGTACTTATGTGTATGGCAGCCTGAAAAATCAGATTTATTACCTGGAGTGGCTGAGCTCTTAGGGATGTACTCCCAAGGCTCTGAGTCATACACTGCAAATAAATGGAGTTATTAATGTTAGGAACTACTGTTGTCCCTGGTATCCATGAAAGATTGGTTCCAGGACTCCCTGAAGGTATCAAAATCTCCAGATGCTCAAGTCCCTCATATCAAATGGTGCATCATCAGTGTATGTTGTTAGTTGTTGTTAGGTGCCGTCGAGTCGGTATCCGACTCATAGCGACCTTTTGTACAACAGGGGAAACACTATTGTCAGTGCTTCTCTGCTGTTCATAGGGTTTTCAATGGCAGATTGATTTTTGGGAGGGGGTTGCCAGGTCCTTCTCCCAAGCCTACAGCTTCTGGTGTTCCCAGGCGGTTTCCCATCCATGTACTAACCAGGCCCGACCCTGCTTAGCTTCCGAGATCTGATGGGATCAGATGCCACAGGGCTACAGCTGCAGGCCATCAGTGTATAACCTGTGCTATATTCTCGTATACTTTAAATCACCCCTAGATTACTTATAATAACCTAATACAAAGCAAATATTATATAAAATAGTTGTTATACCATATTTATAGGGACAATGATATGAAAAAAATTCTGTACATGGTTAATACAAATGCAATTTTATGTTGATTTTTTTCTGAGATAGAGTTTTGCTATGTAGCCCAGGCTAGCCTGGAACTCCCTATGTAGTCCAGGATCACCTCAAACTTGTAGTCTCAATTAAACCATTTTTTTGAGATTGTGATAGCTCATGCATCACTGTGGCAGAGAATTTTGCAAAAAGAAATTCATGAAAGGAATGATTTATTGAGGGTTCACAGAGAAATTCAGTCTGTAATGGTGGTGGGGCACGCATACTAGTGGCAGACAGTGATGGCCTCTGTCAAACAACCTCATGTCATGGCAGAAAAGGAACAGGGAATGTGACCAGAACCATGGATATGGGTAAATTCCAAAGGACTGCCCCCAGGGAGAAACTTCCACAAAGTTAGAACCCACCTCCCAAAGTTCCATACCCTCCAAAAACAGCACCAGGTCCTGGGGACCAAACATTCAAATACATGATTTGGGGGGGATATTTTAGATTCAAACCATGACAATCTTCCCCTGGCCTCCAATGTTCATAACCATCTCCTAATGCAAAATGCACTCATTCCAATTTCAAGAGTCCCCAAAAACTTAATGGTTTCAACCATGTTCAAAAGTCCAAGTCCAAAATCTCCACTGAGACTCTGGGCAAACTTAGCTGTGGACCCCTGCAAAACAAAAACCAGTTATATACTTCCACCATACAGTGACAGAGTAAGTATTCCCACTCCAAAATGGAGAAATGGGAGGCAGAAAGGAAAGATCAGTAAGTAATAAGACTTATAACGTGCTGGACGAACAAACCTTACGGCTCCAAGACTAGCATCTGGCACATGTGACATCATCTGGCATCTGCCATCACCTGGGCTCAAATAGGCTTGGGCAGTTCCACCCCCATGGTCCCCTTGGGTTGGTTTCACTCATTGCTAGTAGGTTCCCTCAGCAGACATTTTGTGGTACTGGCATCCCCAATATCTTGGGGTCTCTGTTGCTGCTTTAGGCTCTACCCCCAAAGCTTCATGCACCAGCCCTTCAAAGGATCTCTAAAAGGCACCTGACCCTGGTACACCCTGCTTGGCTTTACAGGCTATTTTCTGGAACCTTGGTGGCAGCCTCCATAACCCAGTAACTTTTGCATTTTTCATGCCTACAAAACAAGCACCACATGGACATCACTAATGGTTGCTGCTAGCTTGAGCAGTAGCTGAACCCTTTTGAACCATGGCTCCAGCAGTGACCTCTATGTGCCTGGGGAGCCCCTTTGCAGCAGGGCATCCCAGGGCACTTGCTTTTCAGACACTATCTTTTTAAATGGAAGTCTTTTCAATGAGGTTGCCATTTCACGCCCAGGAGCCCCATGTGGGAGGAGTCTGTTTAATTCCTGATTTACCCCCAAACCTTTCCTATTGTCTTTAACAACTACTGCCTCCTTGCCTCAGCCTGCTTACAACAATCTTGATTTGTGATGGTAGTTTTTTCTTGTTTAAATGGCACATTCTTCATATCTTCCTGCTGTGCCTTTTGCTTTATTTCTTTCATCATAAAGCTGGCTAATAACCAGCTTTATCTATCTAATAACCAAGACACACCCTCAGCACTATTTTTCCTTAGTATTGCTTCTTGTAAGTTAATTAGTCCATTACTTTTAAATTCAGCTTCATTCAAATCGTTAGGACATGGACAAACCACAGAAAGACTCTTTGCCAGAATGTAACATAAATCACCTCTAGTCCAGTTCCCAAAATACTCCTTATTTTCCACTGAAACCCTGTGAGCCCTGTCTTCACTATACACATCACCAGCAGAGTTCTGGTCTTCCAGATGCTCACCAGAACTACTCCGTCAAGCTCCGCTAACAGTATGCTAGGGCTTCTCTTGCCTGCAGTTCCAAATTCTTCCAAATTCCTCCTATAAAGAAGTTCCAGTGGCCTAAGAATCACATGGTTGAGTTTTTGCATAGCAACAACCTAACTCTCTGGTTCCAATTTTCTGTATTAGTTAGCTCTTGCAGGCAATCTCACCAAAATAAACATATGGAAACAATAATTGGTTGAGGGCTCACCAAATATTTCAGTCCATAGTGGTGGCAGGGAAGGCATGGTGGCAGGCAGAAGTGTCAGCTTCTTGCAGAGAACCTTATGTCATGGCAGATGATGAGCAGAGAGCATGACCACAATGATGGGTCTAGGATAAATTCCAAAGGATTACCCTCAGGAAGCTGATTCCACAAAGCTAGAAGCTGCCTCCCAAAGTTTCATAGCCTCCACGGAGTCACCACCTGGGGACCAAATAATTTTTGGGAGACATTTTAGATTCAAATCATGACAGATATATAGTTGGTTGAATCCACCAATATGGAACTCACAGCCATTGAGGGACAACTGTGGATTTATGACTAATTCTCAGCACTGGCCCTCCTTCCTAGTGATAAAGTCCACTCAGAAAGCAGAACCACTGCTTGGATTCTATGGAACCATGGGAAGAGATATCAGTAGTGCCAGCAATATAAAAAATGTTTGAGTTCAGACCTAGATGAGTTCTTGGGTCAAAAGTGGAGTACATTGTAGTACAAATGCAGCTTTAAAAAGTGTGATGGATGCAATTATACAGTATTTAGGTTTGAGTTCTTTGTGCCCAAAGTTGATGTTTTCATTATGGATGGCATATTTGGATTTTCTCCCATTTTCAATTTCATTCAAACAAGCTTGCCATTTAATTTGGAAACTGTATAGTGGTTCCCTGGGTTTAATGTACTCCATTTAGAAAGTGTAATCTAGATAATCTTCACCCAGCAAGAGATGATTTTAGCCTGAGAGGAAATAGCTAGCCAAAATTGGTGATTTGGAGTAAGGGATTTGTTTAACCAATTCATATCCTGGTGGCTTTAACATTAGTTTTATTCAAGGTAACCAGGGCTCACTGAAGTCCATTTTCTTATGTGAAATAGAAAAATTTGGTATTTAATGCTAAGCTTATTTTACATCATATATTATCACTTATGTTTTTATTGAGAATGGTGCTATGATGTCCCAGAACTGGACTTGACATTTTCCAAAATGCTTTATCTAATTCTGACTATTGTGTGCTCATTTTTTCATTTTGCCTGTATTCCATAAGTGAAAGGGATTCTACAGCAAATTTTCACTACTTTGGAATTAATTAAAGAGGTCAATATGAATTAATAGGATATCTAAATTACATATTTAAAATATCTAATTACTTCCTCTTGGTAAATAATATAGATCAGTTCAATTTTTTGACTGAAGGTGATGGAAATGCGGAAGGTATGGTTGAAGATTAAGATGATAAGTATCAATTACAATACAGTGTGGGGTCTGGACAACTAATCCCACCAACTCTTGTCTCTTAAGTCTTTTATTAGAGACTATAGGTAGCCACCACCTTTAAGAGTTAATGATAGATGTGGCCACCACTTTGAAGAGTCTGTTTGAGTAGAAGCACATCTAAGGAGTGGGTTGTAGAAGATGCTGTTTTGTGCTTTGTATCACATCTTTTTGGCTTTGGCTTCAGTGGACAGTCAATATCCCAGCTCACCATCATCATCAGGGTTTCTAAGCTGTTCTGCTTTAGGGCTTTCTCTGAAGCCACAGGTGCTTTTTCATTCCAAGCAGAGGTATGGTACAAGGGAATTGATTTCCCTGAGAATAGGAATTGGTAAGAGAATCCTTCAGTTTCTGTTGTTCAAAAGGATAATTCTAAGACACTATTCTTGTGGGTTCTGAGCAGACTCCCAGTGGTACTGAGCCTCGGGTGCCCATTGAGTTAACCAGTTCAATAACATACCCTTTATTGACTTTTCCTCTGTCTTTGTCTCACTCTCCCCACTTCCTCATTCCCGCTCTTAGCAATCACACCTAAATAAACCATATGTTCCAGTTGTTTAAGTTTACTAACAAATCATGAATGTTTTCTTATTTTTTATTGTTATTTAGTTAGCATACTGTATAATGAGTTTCATTATAACATTATTATAGTTGAATTATCCATTTTGCACTTGTTCACTCCTTTATTAACCCCCATGTTGCTCTCACCCCCCCACTACTCCCCTCCCCTTCAGATACATCCCCTTGTGCTTTCTAATCATATATATATATTTGTATATATATATTCATTTTAGGATAAATCTAGCTTCTGCATATCAATGAGAACAGGCAGCATTTGTCTCTCTGAGTCTGGCTTATTTTTCTTAAAATGATGATCATTTTCTTATGTCTAAATATTCTTTAAAAAATAAAAATATGAAGTGATTAGTTTAATGACTGGCCTATGATCTTTAAAATGCTCAGCTTTCTTTTCAAGGAATTTTTTCATAATAGTGAAATATAAAACTTTAGCTAACTCTATCATCTATCTATCTTCTATCTATCTATCTATCTATCTATCTATCTACCTATCTATCTATTTATCATGGTGCTGGAGATGGAATCCAGGGCTTTGCCCATGCCAGGCCAGTGCTCTGTTTCAGAGTTACACCCCCATCCCTTTAGCCAACTTTAAATACAATTGTTAAAAATCACACATTATAGACTGAGCGTGTAGCTCAGTGGTACAACACTTGTCCAGTATGTGCCAAGCCCTGGCTTCCATCCCCTAGCACCGCACATACAAAAAATAAAACAGAAAAAAGAAAGAAAATCACAGATTCCTGTGGTCCAAATAAATGAAATTTTAAAAATAATATTTTCAAACTCAAAATGCACCTAAGCTGATTTTCTAGATCAATTTTATGAATTTTTATGAACCCTCATGATGGGTAAGCTGAGACATTGACTGTCCACTGAAGCCAGAGCCAAGAAGATGAATTTTGTCATCTACTTTCTTTTTTTAAAAAAATTTCTTTTGGCTTTCAAAGACTGAGCTGACTCTCAGGCTCTATTTTATTCCAAGCTCTTATGAATGGCTTCCCCACTGTTCCACAGGGCAGGTTATTACTCCTGCATTATTCTCTGTGGGAACAGAGTTTCCTGCAGTCTGCTGAGAATTGCTGTTTAGTTGATGGTATTTTCACTTCTGTCTGGGTCTTGCTTCATAGGGCCGAACTGAAAATTACCCCTCAGCTTGAAGTCATCAGTTTAAGAATTTGATATTTCTAGAAAAATCATTCCCAATACCACTTTCTCCTTCCTCTTTTCACCCAGGTTTCCTTTCTGCAGTTATACTTTGTGGATGAGAACCTCAGAGTTACAATAAACTTTGGTGTTCAAACTTTCTACCATTAGAATGTTCTTTTGATTACATATTTGAGGTCCTTTTCGCTCTACGTAAATCTAGGATTTCTATCTCTGTGTCTCTCTCCCTCTCTCTCCCTCCCTCTCTCTATTGTTTTACATAGATTTCAGTCTTTGTTCAATAAGATTTCTCCTAAAGTTGTGGGCTTAATATAGATGTTCCTTAATATATGTGAATGCCAGATAGAATTCTAAATGTAAGAAAATAGAGCTTCAGTAACTGTCAGCCAGATTCTAGTCGGGGAGAAAGAAATTGTACCAGATAGTTTAATTGAAGGAATTTAATATGGAGGATCAACTGACACTGGTATTAGAGGAGCCCAAAGAGCAATTTGGAAAAGCACTCTCAGGACCGAAAGGACAATGGGAGAGACAGTGAAGTTGCTCGTGGGGTTGAAGGTGTGGGGTGCTTAGTTAGTCCAGGGGCTGCCACAAAGCCTGCTCATGTACATGTGGGAGAGATAAACCACAGCCCACATTTCTGTTTGATCCATTAGTCCCCTGAAGGGATGCAGAGAAGAATTTAATTAGGGTCTCAGATCTCCATGTCTTCCTGTGAAACCTCACAATTCAAAGCGTGGCTTCTGAAAACTGTTCCCAACAGCTGGAGAAAACACCTTATTACAAACAGAAACAAATCAATGATTTCCATACTGTGATTATTGTTAACAGGTTTTTAACAATTTTTTTTTTGTAGGAGAGGCCATCGAATGTATGAACTTCATTGTGTCTGTGTAAACCCATGGCATTATCCTAAAGTCTGAAGTTTTGCTGTGAACACTGAAGAAAACATTTAGCAAACAGCAGTCAACTGTGTTATGCAGTGAAATTCTTCATTATGCTTTACATCTCTTCCCATATTTGGAAGTGTTGAGAGAAATAGAACATGCCTCAAGGTGGAGCCCTTGAACCACAAAGTTTTGAAGCAGTTAGTGAATTTGTAAACTTGCTAGGTGTAGGCAAAGTTGGAGCTGCTGGTCAAGACTGGCTGCAATTCTTATGGGGAAAGCAGAAGGTGGGGACAAGCTGTGCTCCTCACCCTAAAGCTTTCACAGGAACTAAGAAAATCCTAGGGGCATATTGAGGTGGGAGTAGTCAGACTCAAGTTCCACTCGCTTCTAGGTTTAAAGGGTTAAATCAACAGAGTAAGAAATTTATGCATATAAATAAATAAATTTATTTAACAAAATATATATTTCCCTCTTCTTAAGCACATCTTAAATGGTAAGAACACAATTTGGACATTTAGTAATTCTTTGACCCCTGGTAAATTCTCATTCCTATAGTGTATAAGAAACTGAAACACAGGGAAGCATTAAGCAGGAAGCTCCTGTGAGTGCTCCTCAGTAGGTCACTTAGAGGGGAAGGTAGCCTGGTGTAGAGAAAAAAATTTAGGGCCTCAGCCTCTGTTATGCTGAGGATAGAATTCTGTCTCTGCCCTTTCCTAGCTATATATCCTTCTTAACCTAACAGTATCTACTTCAGGCTCTTGAGAATTAGAAAGAATGCATCAAAGTGCCTGGTGTTTGTGACTACTAATAAAGGATATTTGGGAGAAGGACCTGGCATCCCACTCCTGGAACAAGCAGCCATTGAAAACCTTATGAATAGCAGCGAAGCACTGACATAGGGCCAGGCATGGCACAGTCTCGGGTAGTGTTTCATCCATTGTACATAGGGTTGATATGAGTGAGATTCAACTCAGTACCTAACAATAATAACAATCAAGTATATACAAATGGTTAGTGTTGAGACAGCCATCTTTACATGTTCAGGCTGTACACCAAATGAGGCATTAAGTTTGTGGGGAGGGGGCATTCACACTGTTAACATGTGATGCATATGAATTCAGGTGAGCCCCAGAGCAATAGGCAAATAACCTCCTCCTATATCAACTCGTGTTGGTCTATGCAGCCACATGCTTATTGCAACAAGTACATGGGCAAGCAGGAACTATTGCACATTTGTTAGGCTATTCTCTGCCCTGATTGTACACCTCCCCCGCAGCCCCAAATAGGAACCCCACACAGTTATCCCTCCTGCCTTTGTGAGGGTGATGCAGGAACAGGGTGGCATCACCAGGGCACTATGCGACCTAGGTGAGTAGGTAAGTCAGGGGTCTTGGAGAACAGCTTAGGCTGTATAGTGTCTTTGTCTGATTTCTCACAGGCCTCTTGTGCTCTAACCAATGACTTAAAACTGATCCATAGAACTACATTGGGGCTGTTTTCTGCTGCATGGTAGTTTTCCTCCCAGCATCACCTGTCATCCTTGGTCTTCCCTCTCTTCTGTAAGTGGGCCATAGGCATGGGTGCTGCACTCTTTATGGCACGGCTATGTAAGTTTATTTGGCTCACATTGTGATCTATCATATCACATAGTACAGACTTATATTGGGTGATATCCTGCTAACTCATGACACAGTAACACATCATATAATTTTTATATATGTTCATTCCTCTGTTCTTTCTACTTCTCAACTCCTTTAATTTTTCCTTTTTTCCTCTAACAGCCCTCTTCACCTTTTTATTTCTTGATAAGAATTCTCATTTCACAAAAGTGATTATTGTATTTGGAATATGTTACTTTTATTTGTGCAACCTGAAAAGTCCCTGCTGTAATAAGACTGGATCCATTTGTGTAAGTTAATAGGATGTACATATTCCAATAATATTAGTTGTTTTTTAATCATCCTACTTGGCTAACATTATTTAATGAAAGCAATAATCAATAAAGATAATAGAATGCAAAGAAGAATTCTCATTGTCTTCCTCACTTTGCTTCTCATTCCACCATCTTTTTATTCTTCATGTCAGTTTCTAATCCCCATGCCCCATATCTTCTCTTTTCATTTCTTGTTCAGTTCATTCCCTTCTCTTCATGCCTTCCTTCCTGCAAAATTTTTTCTTTCTTTCAGCTCTATTCCCTCCTCCAGATGTTTACAACTACCTCCTCTATTTTCCTTTTCTCCCTTTATTCAATTAATGCATTTCACCCAATGGCACTAGAGTCAGAGAGTTCTGGAAGATGGCAGATCACAGAGATTCAGGTACTAGGGGCTCCATAGGCCCTAGCCAGGTACCGAAAATGTCTATTTCACTTTGAATACTTAGAATAAAAAATAATGGAGTCCAGAGAAGTGTCCATCATGGATTTAGGTTTTCTTTTCTTTCTTTCTTTCTTTCTTTTTTTTTTTTCAGTACTTAAGGGTTGAATCTAGGGTCTTGCACATAGTTTGCAAATACTCTACTACTGGGCCACATCTCAAGACCATTTATTGTTGTTATTATTTTTATTTTGAGACAGGATTTCATTAAGTTAGGCAGACTGCCTCTGGCCTTGAACTTGCGATCCTCCTGCCTCAGCCTTCTGATTCCTTGGAATTACAGGCATGTGGCCCCATACATAAATACAGATTTAGATTTGTAGACAGTGTGTAAATTCCTTCTGGAGCTGGAGCTGTGAACTTAGCTCTTGTTCAGGTTAAAATACAAATTTGTGACTCTTTTCTTCTTGAAATTATGATAACAGAGAAATCATGGAGTCTATTTAGGGCTAGGCTAGCATAATGGTCTTGATGTTTTTGAGAGTCAGGGTCTCCTGTGAGAATAAGCTAAAAATTTTGGACCCTCTCCTCAGAAAAATGTCCATTAACTAGAAGTTTCACTTACAACATTAAGGAGTTCATAGACCCTCTGCAGCCCATTCATGGGCTCTCTAAGAGCACTTTGGCTGGAAGTTGGAAAATACAAATTCTAATTCTAAAGAGGGCTTTGTTTGCTGTGACAGACAATTGGTGTGATAAGTTGTAGGGTTTAGAACAGAGGCAGAATTTTGTACTTCAAAAATAGAGCAAAAGATTCTGTTGAAAATTTTCTAGATTTAAAGATAATGGTCAGCTTTACCTGACCAATGACTTTCCTGTGATTTGTAGAGAGGAGCTTTCACCTTTCATGGTCTGTCTTTGCCTGGCCCACTTGACAACCTACCTGTTTTAACTGTAGAAATCTCCAGCTGAGGACAGAGCAGGGAGCAGAATGGAGTGTTCATCAGACAGCTGTAGCTTTGTACAGCTTCTTGCTTTAGTCAGCTTCGGCTTAATATCTATTTTTGGGAGGAGTGGAATAAGATCACTTTCTTTATCTAAACTTTCTGACTCAGTATGGCTTTTTCTCATGAAAAATAAATGTGAGAGGGAAGAATTTCATTTAACCACTTTTGGAAATAATTTATTGTAGGAGTCTGAACTCTTGGTTTCATCAGGATGGTCCTATGAATTATCTTGTGGTCTTACTTTAGCCATAGTACTTATGCTTTGCTTGTATCCTTGATGAAAATTTAGTGCTTTTTAGCATTTTGGGGGGCATCTCCTTCTTCTCTAAACACACTAGGTCTTCTAAGTTCATAAGCAGAATCAGATTTTCAAGAGCAATTTGCTCCTTTCTGTGTTCTATTAGGTATCATTTGGGATGGCTTTCCTTCAATGGCTTCAATTAACAGGTATTACAAGTGATTTTTGTGTGAAATTCTCCAAAAGAGAGAGAGAGCTAAAGAGAACAACACAAGATCCTTGCTACTCCCAGTGTGTGTGTGTGTGTGTGTGTGTGTGTGTGTGTGTGTGTGTGTGTGTGATATGCCCAGTTCTAAGGATTTCATGCAAGTAAAAAGGGCCATAAAGGCTCAGTTTTAGAGTTGGGGCCACCCAGGATGTTAGGTTGAGGGAGGCACCAGTACCTCTCAATTTAGCTGTTTGTGGCAGAGATTCTCATTGCTCTCTGACTGGATGAAAATCTCCCTGGCTCAACTGAGCACTGCTGAGGAAGGCAGAGGGTATAGCGGCTAATGCCATCAAGAGATTTGGGGAATGGGGAGGAAGAGTAGATGTAGGAGACAATTGTAAGTTGCACAGAGCACATTTTCTCTCCTCTCCTTTCTTCATCCCTCCTCTCTTCTCCTCGCCTCTCCCCTCCCCTCCCCTCCTTTTCTTTTCTTCTTTTCTGCAGTACTGGGGGGTTGGACTGAGGGCTTAACACATGCTAAGCAAACACTCCACTACTGAGCCACACCTCTAGCTCCTTTTCTTTATTTTTTATTTTCAGACACAGTCTGGCTAAATTGCACAGGCTGCCTCTGGTATCAATCTCACAGTCCTCCTGCCTCAGCCTTCTGAGTACCTGGGATTACAGGCTTGTGCTATGGTGCCTGACTACATTTTCTTAAAATTTACAAATGATGATTATTTATGCTTCACCAAGAGGAATTCAATATCCTAGAATATTCATAATTACTGTCAGTTTATGTCATCAAAACAATTATAGTTTTCTCCTTGGAACTGTCTAGTAACATGGCATGTTGTCTATGTGAATCAGGTATGCTTAAATCATGATTGCAAATGTCAATGTCACATGAATCATTCTGAGTAGGGAAGAGGGAAAGCAGTGTGGAGAAACACCTGCTCAGCTAACTGTGGAACTTCGGGGTCTGAGGATTTTGAGGAGAGTGATTTCCAGAAGATTTCAGACTATCATTTGGGGTTTGGTTGAATTTCATAGTACTTATTCCAATAGAATTTTTTCATGGAACTTGTTTTAGTTGGATCTCAAGTGTCCCTCAAAGGTCAATATGTTAGGGGCTTACTCCTTAACTTGGTGCTACTGGGAGGTGGTATGAACTTTAGAGGTGGGGCCTATTGGGAGGTCTTGGGCCTTTGGGGGTATGCCTTTGAAATGGATCATGGAAGCAATTCCTTTCTCTCTCTTTTGCACACAGGCCATGAGGTGAGTGACTTTTCTCTGCTACATGTCCCTGTGATGTTATGCTGCCTCACCACAGGTCTAAAAGCAACTGAGCCAACTGACCATGGACTAAAACCTCTAAAACTGTGAGCCAAAATAAAATCTTTTATCTCAATAAGTTGACTATCTCTGATATTTGATATAGCAACAGAAACCTGACTAACACAAAAGTATAAGATTGTTCTGAATAATAGCAGCAGGATAAGGTGGAGTCCCATATTTACATTTAGGTAAGTAACCTATATATGTATTGAAGGGTTAATGAGGAACTCTTAAGTTTTGTCTGCATAAGAAATTCTATGTGGCAAATACTTTCCCAGAATTCTTCCCACTCATAAATCACTCCTGTAAAACAAAGATACTCTTGGGCCTATAGTGAGGCATGTAATAACAGTACCTGTGCAAATAACTAGACAATACTACATAGCCTTCAGAAAACTGGATGCCTTCTTCAGACTATTTCGATGTGGTATCTGTCTGGGTATTTGTTGATTCTGATGGAATATTTCTTTTTCTATATTTTCCTGGTGATGAGTGCCAGTCTTTATTGCAGGAACAAGAATGGGGATGGATCTTCTCTTTATAATAATAAAGAAGCTGTAACATAGTAGGTTCTAAGACTAGGAAGCATGTGAAGAAGAGATGTTGTTACTTGAACAGAAGCAAGAACTAAAGACAATGGACAAAGGAGAAATAGGAAAGCAGAGCTCAAAATTATTTAGATATGTTTAAAGTGATCACATATCCCGGTATGAATCTCTTTTCTGGGACCATCCTCTGCACCATGCATGGGATCAAATTGCAATGAAAGATTATGGCTAAAATTCTCAGCAGGGTCTCTGAGCCTTCTTGTCTCTTCTCTTTCTAAACTTTTACCATGGTTTCTCATATAAATGCATTTTACAGTCTGCATAGTGGGAAGTATATCAAAAGACCAATTGTCTCCATTTCTTCTGAATAACCAGAAACCCTAAATTTACTAGAAATAATTGTATAGCAACCTACACAAATCAGTTTCTCTCTACTGTTCTGCTCCAAGAAATAAGAAATCTTACCAGTCTCCAGATGGCAGCTCTCAGAAGGGATCCCTGATGTCCTTCATCTTGTTCTCCTCATTGCAATATCTTACATAAAAGATTATAATACCACGACCAAGAAAATGACATTAATATAATTTACTTATATTATTTAGATTTTGCCATTTTTTCCCTTATATTCTATTTCTTTTTGTTATTGTTGTTTAACTTTTTTTTCTTTGCAGTACTAGGGGTTGAACCCAGGGACTCACACATACTAGGCAAGCATTCCACCACTGAGCTGCACCCCCAGCCCCTTTTAGATTTTTAATTTTTGTTGCAGTACAAGAGGGCTGAACCCAGGACCTCACACATACTTTGGAAGTGCTCTACCACTGAGCTCAATCTCTAGACTCCTTTATATGTTTTTATCTTGAGACAGAGTCTTGCTAAATTATGTAGACTACTTCTGGCCTCGAACTTGTGATCCCCTGCCTCTGCCTCCTGAGTCACTGGGATTACAGGCATATAAAATGGAACCTAGTATTGTTTAACTTTTTAAAAATTGTTGTTGTTGTTCGGTGCCTTAGAGTTGAGTACAACTCATAGTGATCCTATGTATAACAGAACAAAACACTACCCGACACTGTGCCATGCCTGGCACTATGTCAGTGCTTTTCTGCCATTCATAGGGTTTTTGATGGCTGATTGTTTTAGGGGTGGGCTGCCGGATCCTTCTCCAAAGACCACAGAACCTGATATCCCCAGATGGTCTCCTGTCCAAGGACTCCTGACTTTGCTTAGCTTTCGAGATCTGACAAGATCCAACACCAAAGTGGTATGGCTGTAGACTTTTAAAGATTGTTGTTGTTGTTAGGTGCCATCAAGTTGGTATCTGACTCATAGCGACCCTCATAGGATTTTCAATGATTGGCTGTTTCAGGATTGCCTTGGGAGTGGATTGTCAGGTCCTTCTCCCATTTTTGCAGTGCTGGGAATTGAACTCGGGACCTCAGAGACTGCAGCACAGTGTTCTACCAACTGAGCTAAATCCCAGCCCATTGAAAACCCTATGAGGGTTATTATGAGTTGGTCCTGACTTGACAGCACCTAACAACAACAATTTAAAGATTAGTGTATATTAATTGCACAAAATAATGGCTTTCATTGTGACATTTTTATACATGCATATAATGTACTTTGTTTATATTTATTCCCTCCTGTTACTCTCTCTTGTCCCTCATCCTCTCCCTTGGTCCCTTTCCTGTTCTCAAATAGTATGTCTTCTACTTTCCCGTCTTTTTTAAAATCCAGATTCCACATATGAAGGAAAAAATGCACTGTTTGTCTTTCTGAGTATGGCTTATTTTGCTTAACATGGTGATCTCCAGTTTCATCCATTTTCCTGCAAAAAACATGATTTTGTTCTTCTTTATAGTTCCATAATACTGCATTGTGTATATATACAACATATTGTTTTCTCATTCATTCCTTAATGTGTACATGTTATTGTTGTTAGGTGCCAAGTAGGCTGATTCTATAACTTGGCTATTGTGAATAGTGTCATGATGAACATGAGGATGCAAGATATCTATTGTATGTGGATCTTGATTTCTTTGGATGTATGTCCAGGAGTGGTATAACTGGATATAGGGTAGTTATATTTTTAAGTTTTTAAGGAAACTCCATGCCGATTTCCATAGTTGCTGCACTAATTTACATTCTCACCAACAGTATGTAAGAATTTCCTCCTACATCCTCACCAGCATTTGTTGGTTTTTGCTTTCTTGATGCTAGCCATTCTGACTGGAATGAGATGGAATTTCAGCGTAGTTTTGGTTTGCATTTCCATGATGGCTGAAGATGCTGAACATTTTTTTCATGTATTTGTTGGCCATTTGTATTTCTATTGAGAATGCTTTGCTCAGTTCATTTGCCCTTTTACTGATTGTATTATTTGTTCTTTTGGTATTGATTTTTGAGTTCTTTGTATATTCTGGTTATTAATTCCCTGGAAAAGATTTTTCTCTCAGTTTCTAGGATGTCTTTTCACTCTGCTTATTGTTTACTTTGTTGTACAGAAGCTTTTTGTTTTGATGCAATTCCATTTGTCAATTCTTACTTTTATTTCCTGAGCTATTGCAGTCCTAGTTAGAAAGTCATTTCCTATGCCTATATTGTTAAGTGCTTTCCCTATGTTTTTCTCTAGTAGGTTCAAAGTTTCAGGTTTTACATTAAGGCATTGATCCATTTTGAATGGATTTATGTACAGGGCAAGAGATAAGTGTGTAGTTTCTGTCTTCTCATGGATAACCAGTTTTCCCAGCACCCTTTGTTAAAGAGTGGTCTTTTCTTCAACGTATATTTTGGGATTATTTGTCTAGAATCAGATGGCTGTAGCTGCATGACTTTATTTCTGGGTCCTCTATTCTTTTCTAGTGGTCTTCATGTCTTTTTTGTGCCAGTCCCATGCTGTTTTTGTTACCATGGCTCTGTAGTATAGTTTGAGGTCAGGTATTACGATACTTTCAACATTGTTGATTTTGCTCAGAATTGCTTTGACTATTTATGGTCTTTCATGTTTCAATGTGAATTTTTTTTCTATTTCTGTAAATAATGTCATTGAAATTTTGATGGAATTGCCTTGAATCTGTAGATCACTTTTGGTAATAAAGTGATTCTCTTCATATTAACTCTGTTGATCCATGAGCACAGCAAGTCTTTCCATCTTCTAGTGCCTTCTTCAATTTCTTTCTTCAGCGATTTATAGTTTTTACTGTAGAGGTCTTTCACCTCTTTGATTAGGGTTGTTCTGAGATTGTTTTTGAGGCTATTGTGAATATGTTTGCTTTCCCTGATTTCTTTCTCAGCATGTTCATTATTGGTATACAGAAAAGCTACTGGTTTTTGCACGTTGATTTGGTTTCTTGATACTTTGCTGAAAGTCTTCATCAAATATAAGAGTTTTATGATGAGGTCTTTGTTGCTTTTGTTGTTAGATACTGTCAAGTCAGTATCCGACTCATAGCAACCCTACATATAACAGGCTAAACAGTATTGTTAATGCTTCTCTACTATTTGTAGGGTTTTTAATGGCTGGTTGATTTTTGGGAGTGGGTTTCCAGGTCCTTCCCCCAAGCCTGCAGCACCTGGTGTTCCCAGGTGGTCTCCCATCTAAGTACTAACCAGGCTTGACCCTGCTTAGCTTCTGAGATCTGATGGGATCAGATGCCACAATGGTAATGCTGCAGGTGATAAGTTCTTTAGGGTCTTTTAAATATAGGTTCATATTATCTGCAAGTAGGGATAATTTGAGTTCTTTCTTTCCTATTTGTATTCCTTTTATTTTTTTCTCTTGCTTTGTTGCTCTGGCTAAGAATTCAAGTACCATACTGAATAAAAGGGCTGGGATTTAGTTCAGTTGGTAGAGTACTGTGCTGCAGTCTCTGAGGTCCCGAGTTCAATTCCCAGCACCACAAAAATGGGAGAAGGGCCTGGCAATCCACTCCCAAGGCAATCCCAAAACAGTTAGCCATTGAAAACCCTATGAGGGTCACTATGAGTCGGATACTGACTCGACGGCACCTAACAACAACAACAACAACAACTGAATAAAAGTGGAGAACATTGGACACCTTTGTCTTATTCCTGATTTTAGAGGAAATGTTTTCATTTTTTCCCTATTCAGAATAATGTTGCTTAAGGTGTGTCAAATATAGCCTTTATATGTTGAAGTCTGATTCTCCTATCATAGTTTCTTCAGGGCTTTCACCATGAGAGAACACTGAATTTTGTCAGAGATTTTTCCTGCATCTATTGAAATAATCATGAGATTTTTTCCTTGATTATATTTATGTACTGTATTATATTTATTGATTTGCATATGTCAAACTATACTTACATCACTGGAATTAAACTGACTTTTATCATAGTGTATGATCTTTTTAATGTGTTATTGAATTTGATTTACAAGCTTATTGAGCAATTTTGAATCTATATTCATCAAGGAAATTAATATGTATTTTTCTTTTTTGTTATTTTCTTTCAGGTTTTAGTGTCAGGGTAATACTGGCTTTATTGAATGGCTTTGGAAACACTCCTGCCCTTCTTATTTTGTGGAATAGTTTGAGGCCATTAGTATTATTTTTTCTTTAAAGTTTCAATAGGATTCAGCAGTGAGTCTGTTGAGTCCTGAGCTTTTCTTTGTTTGGAGACTTTTTATTACTGCTTCATTCTCATTATTGATCTATCCATATCTTCTTGGTTCAATTTTGAGATTGGTCACATGTATTTGGAAATTTATCTGTTTCTTCTAGATTTTCCAGCTTATTATAAGTTTTCAAAATATTTCCTAAGGATCCTCTGGATGTCAGTGGTATTTGTTGTAATATCCCCCTTTCCAACTCTAATTTTACTAATATGGATCTTCTTTCTATTTCTTTTGGCTAGTCTGGCTAAGGGTTTGTCAATATTATTTATCTTTTCAAAGAATTAAGTCTTCGTTTCACTGATCTTTTGTATTGCTCTTTTAGTTTCCATTCCATTAATTTCCACCCTGGTCTTTATTATGTCTTTCTTTCTACTAATTTTGAGTTTGGCTTGTTCTCATTTCTCTAAAACCTTGAGATGCATCCTTGGGTTATTTATTTGAGATCTCTCTGAGTTTTTAAACAGAAGTATTTGTAGCTATAAACTTCCCTCCTTGAACTTCCTTCATAGTATCCCAAAGGTTGTGGTAAGTTGTCTTTACATTTTCATTTGATTCTAGGAATTTTTAAATTCTTCCATTAATTTCCCCAATGACCCACTGATAATTCAAGTGTGTATTGTTGTACCTCCATGTGTTTGAAAGTTTCTGTATTTTTCCCTGTTGTTTTCTAGCTTTATTTCTAGTTTTCCATTATGATCTGATAAGACACAAGAAAATGTTGATTTTTGAAATATTTGTTAAGACTTGTTTTATGGGCTAAAATGTGATCTGTTTTGGAGAAAGTTCCTTGGACTGATGAATAGATTTTACTGGTTTTACATGCAGGAATTTATGTGTATATGTGTATTTGTTCTTTCAATTTCATCATGTGTAACTGTTACCATAGGGGCTGGGATTTAGCTCAGTTGGTAGAGTGCCACTATGCAATCTCTGAGGTCCCGAGTTTGATTCCCAGCACCTCAAAAAATGGGAGAAGGACGTGGCAATCCATTCCCAAGGCAATCCCGAAACAATCAGCCATTGAAAACCCTATGAGGGTCGCTATGAGTCAGACATGACTCGACGGCACCTAACAACCAGCAACAACGACATTCTCCATCTGCTCCTCCCCAATCACTGATCTGGTCACCAGCTGTGTAATTTTTTCATTTAAAAAATGTTACCCAAATTGAGTCATAGGGAATTTAAGCATTTTGGATTTATTTATTTACTTACTTATGTAGGTTGACATAATTCCCTTAAGATTCACTTAATTTGTTGCATGTAGTACTAGTTTCTTCCTTTTTATACCATTCCATGGTGTGCATGTGCCTATAGCCATACCAGCAGATATTGGAAGGTAAGCAGGGTCGAGCCTGGTTAGTACTTGGATGGGAGACTGCCTGGGAAAACCAGGTGCTGTAGGCTTGGGAGAAGGACCTGGCAACCCACTCCCAAAAATCAATCTGCCACTGAAAATCCTATGAATAGCAGAGCACAACAATAGTATTTTGTCTGTTGTACATAGAGTCGCTATGAGTGAGAGACCGACTAGATGGCACCTAACAACAACATGGTATGGATGTGTCACATTTTGTCTACACATTCACACACACACTCATACACACATATGGTAAAAGTTTTTTGTTGTTGTTCATTTAATGGGACTTTTGGAAGTGAGCAGGCAGGCATACAAACCATTCTGGAATGGCTTGAGTGAAGATAAGGTGGAGTGACTTTGGATCTTATTGTGGTTAAGGGGTGGTGCTCGGTTTGAGGATTTCCTTGTACAGGCAGGAGTTTTCATGGTTTGGCCTTCCATGGTGTTACCAAGGGACGAAGTGCTTTCTTATCATTTTGCCTTGATATAGAATAAAAAGAGAAAGAGGGATAGAGGTGGGATCTGAAAGCTTTCAGTGGTCAAATGTCATAAATAGATCCAGACATTTAATTACAAATAACTTTAGTATCTTTGTCAAAGATTAGGTGCCATGCACCATGGCATATTCCTGTAATCCCAGTGATTTGGGAGGCTGAGACAGGAAGATCATGAGTTTGAGACCAGAGGTAGCCTGTACAATTTAGTAAGACCCTATCTCAAAATAAGAAATAAAAAGAGGCTTTAGTTCAGTGACAGAGCACTTAGCATGCACAAGGCCCAGACTTCAACCTTCCAGTATTGAAAACAAAGATCAGTTAGGTATATTTGTATAGTGCCACTCCAGAGTTATCTATGTTGTTCCACTTATCCATGTGCCTATTTCTCTATCAATGCCATAGTTGATTACTGTGGCTATATAGTAAGTCTTAACATGGGGTACAATGATTCTATCTACTTTATTTTTTCTCTTTAAGGTTGTTTTAGCTATTTTAATTTCAGTTATTCCATATTGATTTTAGAAGATGCTTCGTTATGTCTACAAAAATATCTGCTAGAGCTTTGACAAATATTGCATTAATCTATAAATCTGTTTAGGAAAAATTAACATTTTTACTGTGTCAAATCTTCTAATCCATGAGCAAAGTATGTCCTCTTTTTATTTAGTTCTTTAATTTCTTTTATCAGGATTTTGAAGTTTTTGAGATATAAGTGGTGTGAATGTTTTGTTAGATTTATACCTAGCATCTCACTTGCTTTGATGTAGTTATAAATGGAACTGAAATTTTAATTTCAGTTTCTATATGCTTGTTGGTAGTATGTAGAATTGAAATTGATTTTTCTGTGTGTTGATTTTGTATCCTGAGACTTGGATAATTTTACTTATTATTGCTAACAGTTTTTATTTTATTGATTCATTGGGATTGTGCACAACACATCTGTAAAAAAAGACATTTTCCAATATGTATAAATTTTATTCCTTTTTCTTACCATCCTGCATTGGCTTGAACTTAGATAGTAGATAGTAGTAGTAGATAGTATCATGATGAATAAAAGTGATGAAAGTAGACTTCCTTGGCTATAACTGAACTATATGGAAGGAAATATTCAGAAAGACAATAAATAAATCAGGATAAAAACCTTTTAAAATGTTCATAGAACCTACAGGAAGGCTAGAAAGAGAAACAAAAGAATAAGAAGTTTATGAATTATATAAAAAAGAAATAATAAAATGGAAGTAGAAGCTCTAACATATCAATAATTACCTAAAGTGAGACTAATCTAAATATACCAATTAAAAACCTGAGACTAGCAGAATGAATTTTAAAGACCAAAATCCAACTATGTGTGATCTCTAAGAAACTCATTTCTAAAATAATGACATAGGTAGATTGAAAGTAAGCGTATGGAAGAAGATGTAGTAACAACAGTGACAACAGTAATAACAGTAATAATAGCAACAGCAGCAGGAGTAGATTTGAAAACATAGAA
>VMDO01027729.1:0-24874 GCA_007922755.1 Pedetes capensis | reverse complement strand
TCAATGGCAGATTGATTTTTGGGAGGGGGTTGCCAGGTCCTTCTCCCAGCCTACAGCTTCTGGTGTTCCCAGGCGGTCTCCCATCCAGGTACTAACCAGGCCCGACCCTGCTTAGCTTCTGAGATCTGACGGGATCGGATGCCACAGGGCTATAGCTGCAGGCTTGTCTCAAAGTAAAAAACATTTAAAATAAGCTGGGCGTGTAGCCCAATGGTAGAGCACTTGCAAACTATGTGCAAGACCTTGGGTTCAACCACCAAGTACTGGAAAAAAGAAAAGAAAAAAGAAAATACCATATTCATTTGTAGGGTGAGAGATGCTGGCAAGATATTATGGCTGATAAAGACATTCCAGTAATAGTTACCACAGAGAGGCATTATTTTCTTGGTGTGTGGAGATGTTTGGTAAACCCAAAGATATATCATCTTCTATTCAGAGAAGGCAGAAATGAAACAGCTGATAAAGAGAATCTTGGTTTCAAGAAGCAATCTCTAAAAATCTGGGTTAATAAAATACTTCAGCAGCCAGGGTTTTACCAATATTATATATGTCAATAATGCAAATATTACTGGAAGAACACATAGATCTTGAGAGCTTTGAGATTATCTGTTTCACTGGGTGCTGTGCAGAAATGCAAAGTTATGCAAGAATTGGGTTTGAGCCACAAGAAATTAATATCATTACTTCTATTCTACATTAATCTTTTGTAAACGTTGTTGTTAGGTGCCATCGACTAGGGTCTGGCTCATAGTGATCCTATGTACAACAAGATGAAATACTCCCCAGTTCTCTGCCAGGCACATGATCTTACTTATGGCTAAGCCCAATGTTGCCACATTGTGTCAGTCCATCTAGTTAAGAGTTTTCTTTTTTTTCATTGACCTGCCACTCTCCCAAACATGAAGTCCTTCTTCAGGGACTAGCGCCTCCTGACTACATATCCAAACTACATACGACGCAGTCTACCCATCTTCTAAGGAGCACTCAGGTTGCATTTCTCTAGGACAGATGTTGGTTGTTTTTGCAGTTCATGGTATATTCAATAGTCGTCTCCAGCACCATAATTCAAAAGCATCAGTTCTTTTCCTGTCTCCTTTATTCAGTGTCCAGCTTTCACAACCATATGATGCAACTGAAAATACCATGGCATACGCCAGACACACATTCTTCTTCAGTGTGCCAAATCTGTTGGCATAAACACGTGAGCACTCCAGTGCTGCATCTTTTTGTTGAAACATCTCAATTGGTAACCATCAGCTCCTGGAGCATTGTGTTTTGTCAGTTCCTTCAGGGCAGCTTCCCCTTCTTCCTTCAGGCCCATTGGTTTCTGATCATATGCAACCTCTTAAAATGGTTGGTCATCCACCAGTTCTTTTTGGTATAATGACTCTGTATTCATTCCATCTTCTTTTGATGTGTTATTTAAATATTTTCCTTGTAGAATCTTTCACTATTACCACTTGAGGCTTGAATTTTTTCTTCAGTTCCTTAAGCTTGAGAAAAACAGACCATGTTCTTGCCTTTTGATTTTCTGTCATCAGCTCTTTGCACATGTTATAATAATATTTGATTTGACTTCTCAAGCTGCCCTTTGAAATCTTCTGTTTAGTTCCTTAACTTCATCATGTCTTCCTTTTACTTTAGCTGCTTGACGTTCAAGGGCAAGCTTCAGAGTCACTTCTGACATGTAATTTGGACTTTTTGTTTTTCCTGATTTTTTAGTAACCTTTTGCTTTCCTCATAAATGATTTCTTTGATGTCATACCACAACTTTTCTGGTGTTCTATCATTAGTGTCTATTTCATTAAACCTGTTCTTGAGGTGGTCTGAACTTGGATGGGATGTACTCAAGGTCAAACCTTGGCTCTCATACACTTATTCTAATTTTCTTGAATTTCTGTTTGAACCAGCATATGTGTAGTTGATGGTCTGATCCACAATAAGCACCTTGTCTTGTTCTGACTTCTGATATTTAGTTTTTCTATCATTTCTTTCCATAAATATAGTCAGTTTGGCTCCTGTGTGTTCCACCTGGTGAATTCCATGTGTATGTGGGGGGAAAAATGTATTTGTAATGAAAAGGTCTTGGTCTGACAAAATTCTATCATGCAATCTCCAGCATCGTTTCTGTCACCAAAGCCATATTTTCCAACTACTGAGCTTTCTTTGTTTCCAACTTTTGCCTTCCAGTTACCAATAATTATCAATATATCCTGATTGCATATTCACTCTATCTCAGATTGCAGAGGCTGGTAAAAATCTTCCCTTTCTTCATTTGTGGCTTTAGTGGTGAGTATATAAATTTGAATAATAATCATATTAAGTGGCCTTCCTTGTAGGCATATAGATATTATTCTGTCAGTGACAGCATTGTACTTCAGGATAGATCTTAAGATAATAGATCTTTTGATGATGAATGCAACCCCATTTTTCTTTAAGTTGTTGTTTCTGGCATAGCAGACCATGTGATTATCTGATTCAAAATGTCTCATACCAGTCCATTTTAGCTCACTAATGCTTAGAATATCAATGTTTATGCACTCCATTTCCCTTTTGAGGATTTCTAATTTTCCTAGATTGATGCTATATACATTTCACATTCCAGTTATTAATGGATTTTACAGTTGTTCCTCTTCATTTTGAGTCGTGCCACATCAGCAAATGGAGGTCCCTGGGGCTTTACTCCATTCTTGTCATTAAGGTAGACTCTACTTTGAGGAAGCAGTTCTTCCTCAGTCGTCTTCAGAGTGCCTTCCAACTTGATGGGCTCATTTTCCGGCACTGTATTTGACAGTGTTTCTCTGCTATTCATAGGGTTTTCAATGGCTAATTGTTTCAGGAGTGGGCTGCCAGGTCCTACTCCCTTGTCTGTCTTAGTCTGGGAGCTCAACTGAAACCTGTTCACCATGGATGACCCTGCTGGTATCTGGAATACTAGTAGCATCGCTTTCAGCATCACAGGAGCATGCAAGCCCCCACAGTACAGCAGACTAACTATGTTGGGTATGAATATTGATAGGAATTTATAAATAATATCTTCAATCAGAAACAAACAATTGTTATCCTGGGAGAATGCTATATTATACTATAAAATGTTTACCTCTCGAGATGAAACATTAGTATTAGGAAATTTGTGTTGTTTTGTTTTGTTGTTTTTTTGAGACAAGGTCTTGTTATGTAGCCCATGCTGGCCTGGAATTGAAGATCCTCCTACCTTATCCTCCTGACTGCTATGATTAGGTGTGCCACCATGCCCAGCTTCCCTATGTTTCTGCTACAACAAATGGGTAGCACAGTGCAGATAAGGAAAATTTATCATAGTTTCAATAAGCCTTATGAGACTAAGAGTTTTGTCTGGTTTTCTATTATTTGGTTTTCTTAAGAGGTTTTGTTACCGTTTCTGTAAGAGCTCCTTCATAGCTAAAGTTTCTGAAAACTTGCTCATCATCAAACACACCATAACTTCTTTGATTAGGACCACTGTATACACGATTCTAACTATAAACTTCAGAAATAATGTAAAAAGAACACATCTAGCTCCTACCGGTACTTATTAACCATCCACTCTCCATCTCTACATTCTCCATACCTTTCATAGGTTCCTCTGGTAACCTCTCTTGTATTTTCTACTTTTGAGATCAGTTTTTTTTGTTCCACATATAAGTGAGTATGTAATATTTGCTCTTCTGTGCCTAACTTAATATACTGCCTCCGGTTACTGCTTGTTGCTGCAAATGACAGTGTTCCATTCTTTTTTGTTTGAATAATATTCTGTTGCCTGCAGCTGTAGCCCTGTGGCATCCGATCCCATCAGATCTCGGAAGCTAAGCAGGGTCGGGCCTGCTTAGTACCTGGATGGGAGACTGCCTGGGAACACCAGAAGCTGTGGGCTTGGGAGAAGGACCTGGCAACCCCCTCCCAAAAATCAATCTGCCATTGAAAACCCTATGAACAGCAGAGAAGCACTGATAATAGTGTTTCCCCTGTTATACAGAGGGTCGCTATGAGTCGGATACCGACTCGACGGCACCTAACAACAACAATGTTCTGTTGTGCATATTCACTGCATTTTCTTTATCCTTTCACCTGGCAGTGGATGCCTATGTAGATTCCATAATTTGGTGAACAGTGCTGCAATAAACATGTGAGGACAGTTGTTTTTTTGACATTGATTTTAATTCCTTTGAATTTATACCTGTACTTGTGGAATTGCTGGATCATATGGTAGTTCCGTTTCTGTTTTTTTGAGGAACCTCCATACTGGTTTCAGTAATGATGGTATTAATTTACATTCCCACCAGCAGTGTCACAGAGTTCTTCTTTCCTTATATCCTTACCAGCATCTATCAAGTTTTAGGTCTTTTTTGATAATAGCCATTCTAACTGAAACAAGATGGTACATCATTGTGGGTTTGATTTGCATTCCCTTGAGGATTCATGTAAACAACAACAATTTTGATAATTCTGGAATCTGGGTGTAGAGGCTGGATTACCTCAGTATACTACTACTATTTTCTAATTTTTCTTGATACAGTTTAACATTAGAACTATATAAATACAAAAGGTCAAATGATATTTTTAAATGTATCCAATGATTAAAATGTATATTATTTCTGTCAACAATTATAAAATATCCTTTATTTCATTTGATGTTGAAATATTTGTATATATTTTTATTGATACAGTGAATCACTTCTGATTTAGAAAGCTTTTTCCTATGGAAATTTTTTTCAAATGAGTTCTCTGATGCTAGAAGGTAACTATAGTAATTACTTACCTATTTTTACTTTGCTTGGAAAGAGATTTCCTTAAATAAGTGATTTTTTTTTTTAAAGTACTGAGGAATTGAACCCAGGACCTCACATATGCATGTGCTAGGCAAATGCTCTACTACTAAAGTGTACACCAAGCCCTTTTTAATTTTTTTTTATTTTGAAACAGAATCTCACTAAATTGCATAGACTGCCTCTGGCCTCACACCTGTGATCCTTCTGCTTTCAGCTTCCCAACTCACTGGGAGTAGCCACAGTGCCCAGCTTAAATTAGTGAATTTTGAACGTTAGGTATAAGGCTTCAAAAATATGGTTTTTGATGGCAGTATTTATAATTTATTTTTGCCCATATTTTTACTATGGTTCTATTAGTCAATTTTTTGTCACTGTAACAAAATACTTGATAAAAATTCATTTAGAAATAGAGAAAGGTTATTTGTGCTCGCAGTTTTGGAGGTTCCAGTCCAAGATCAGGCAGCCCATTGCTTTGATTCTCTAATGAGGCAGTTCCTCATGGCAGGAGTGCATGGCAGAACAAAAATCTTCTATCTCATGAACCAAGGAGCAAGTCTCTTCCAAGAGGAAGAGACTAGAGTTCTATAATCCCCTTCCAGGGCACATCCTCAATGACCTAAGTACTTCCCACTAGGCTCCACCACCTAAACAACAGCACCACCCCAGCACCAAGCCTTTAATGCATGGATCTTTGGGAGACATTGAATATTCGAACTATAGCAGTGGTAAAATAACACATAATGTGAAACGTACCATCGTAACCATTTTTTAAAATTAAAGTTCATTAGTATTAAGTACATTAATGCTGTGCAGCCACACTATCAGCATCCATCCCCAGAACTCTGCATCTTCCCAGATTGAAACACTATATCCCTTAAGCAATAACTCTCTTATTACCCTTTCCCCTTAGTCTCTGGCAACAACCATTCTACTGGGTTTTGTTTGTTTTCTATCATTCTACTTTCTGACTCTATGAATTTGTCTATTCTAGGTAGACATATATGTGGAATCAATATTTATCTTTTTTGATTGACTTATTTCACATAACAGAATATCCTGAAGATTCATCCAAATTGTAGTATATGTCAGAATATCCTTCCTTTTTAAGACTGGACAATATTCTGTTATATGTTAGACCCCATTTTGTTTATCCATTTGTCTGTTGCAGAACAGTTGGATTGCTTTGACATGTTAGCCACTGTGAATAATGCTGTTATGAACATGGTTGTACAAATATCTCTTCCACTCCATGCTTTCAATTGTTTTGGGCATATATTTCAAAGAACTCAGATTGCTGTATGATAGGGTAAATCTATTTTCAATTTTTTTAGAAACTGCTACATTGTTTTATACAGTGACTATACCATTTTGCATTCCAACTAGCTGTACACAGAGCTGTAGTTTCTGTACATCCTTACTGACATGTGATGCATGTATGTGTGTGCACGTGTTTTATAGTAGCTGTCTTAGAGACATATTAGAGATCTCTTATTTGGTTTGGGTTTACATTTCCATAATGATTAGTAGTGTTGAGCATCTTTTATGTATTTATTTGGCCATTTGTAGATCTCTGGAGAAACAGTTTTCAGGTCCCTTTCCTGTTTTGAATTGAATTGTTTGGTTTTTGTTGAGTTTTAGGAATTCTGTACTTTGGACATTAGTCCCTTATTAAATATGATTTGCAAATATTTTCTCATTCTGTGGGTTTATACTTCAATATTTTGGGCTGGACGCAGTGGTACGTGCCTGTAATCTCAGTGACTCAGGAGGCTGAGGCAGGAGGATCACAAGTTGAAGGCGAGAGACAGCCTACGTAAATTAGCAAGGCTGTCACAAAATAAAGAGTAAAAAAATGGGCTCGGAGTGCAACTCAGTGGTAGAGCACTTGCAAAACGTTTGTGGCCCTGGGTTCAACCCCCAAATACTGCCCCCCCCCCAAAAAAAATTCACTATTTTGGTTGACAAAAATAAGCTTGAAGGCTCTTTCTAGTTCCACAGTTCTGACATCTCTGCCTTGGTAAACAGGATTCATGGAACATAATTTGGCGTTTCCTTAATAAGTTGCTGCTATGGTAAATAATGTTGTTTTGTGCTATTGGAATTTTGGGGGCTTTCTGTGCTGCATAGTGGTCATCTGCCTCTATAGTAGATGAATGGCCCCACAGAGACATATTAACCTAGTTTTGTCTTTCTAAATTCCGCTCCTAGTCTCATCTTTTTGAAAATGCCTTCAAAAGGCAAGGGATTATTGCTGACTCTGCTCCTGCTTGCTGTTCAAGTCTCTCTTTGTCTTGTTGCTTTTGAAATGTATCCAAGGGTAGAACTGAAGATTTAACTTTGGTTTGGGTTTTCTTTCTTTTTAAACTTTGTTTTATTTCTAGCTGCTCTGGAAATAAAGCTCTGCCTATGGGGAGACCATTATCCCACTTTGCCTGGTCAGATCTGGGCTGCACATGTTCTAGCGTCCCCAGTTTTGTACTCCCTTGTACCCTCAAGCATCCTGGTTTGAATGAAACATTATATGGTCACCTTAGATTTGACAGGAGTGAAGTATTGCTGTAGTTTTGCATTTCTCTTTTATTATGAATTGCTTTTCATAGTCAAATTTGTTCCACATTCCTAAACCATCTGTAATAATCAGACTAAGGGAAAAAACATGATTAAAATCCAAAGTCCAAGTGCCTTTTTCTTTCTCTGTACAATAACATTTAATATGGTAATAACTTCCTTCCCCGACCTCATTTCCCAAGTCAGTAAGTCGTACTTCTTCACTAAATTTTAGGAACCCTATTTCAACTTCCTTATTTTATAGATACAGAGACTGATGTCCATCAGTTAAAAGTGACTTATCCCACATATATGGCAAATCAGTGACAGAGAAAACACAATTCAAGATACCTTAACTCCTGTTGTTTCCCTCCACTGTATAAAGCAGTAAAAATTTCTTTTTGGGAACGATCAGCATTTCTTTTTCCAAACTGTATTTATGTGAGTATATTCCTTTAGTGCTCTGTAGGGCAATAGAACTCCTTCAGATCATGCTAAGTATTTCCCCTTCGCAATGCATATTAGCACTTTAAAGGTGCAAAAATCGTCCTGAGGTAAATTGTTGTTAGGTGCTGTCGAGTCGGGTCTGACTCATAGCAGCCCTCATAGGGTTTTCAATGGCTGATTGTTTCGGGATTGCCTTGGGAGTGGTTGCCATGTCTTTCTCCCACTTTTGCGGTGCTGGGAGTCGAACTCGGGGCCTCAGAGACTGCAGAGTGGTGCTCTACCAGCTGAGCTGTGCTCTACCAGCTGAGCTAAATCCCAGCCCCCTGAGATAAATAGGTTTGTTTAATCTTGCATTTTCCAAATTCAGGGAAAATGTTTAGGAAAATGCTGACCTAGGTTTTGTTTTGTTTCAGTGGGTGGAGGAAAGAAGTAGTTGACTGACTTTGTTTGTTGTTTAAATTTTGTAGAGTTGTTTATTCTCTGTTGTATTCAATATGATTTTTTTCCCCTCAGCTGGGTCTGCTTTAGTCAGTGAAGTATATTTTAACATAGTCACATCGATTGATTAGGATTGATCATGTTGAGAGTTAACAGAAGTTAACCCCCCAGAGTAGTGATTCTAGAAAAACAATTTATCAGCCTTCTTGGTCCATTTGTTGGAGAAGGACCTGGCAGCCCACTCCCAAAACAATCAGCCATAGAAAACCCAGTGAGTACCAGAGAAGCACAGACACAGTGCTGGGCATGGCATAATGTTGGGGAGTGTTTCATTCTGTTGTACATAGGCTTACTATGAGTCAGACCCCACTTAACTGCACCTAACAACAGGTCCATGTGCAACATTTGGGCCTCTCCAGCCTATAGACCTTCCTTTTCCTTTCCTTTTTACTCTTTTGCTGTTCTGTCCTGTCTCATAACCCAAAAATTGGATTTCATCCTGTTGTCTGTAGGAGATAGACTAAGCTTGCCTGGAAAGAAAAAAATCCCTGAAGAGATTCGAATTCTAATTCATTCTCATTTCTAGCATCTAAAGGCAGCGGTCTAGATTAAGAAATGAATTATGTTTTACACCATTTAACATAGTTTTTTTTGGCTACCTGAGAAGTAATGAAACTATTCCTTGAGAATTTTGAGAAGAAATATGGCTTTAGCACTGGAGCTGCACAGTCAGGTTACCCCCCCAGGATTTGGAACTGAGGGACACACGATGAACCTAAGGGTTATAACTGATCCAGAACACCTTCCCCAGTTCTAAGGCCTGTGTTTATTTTTGTATTCCAGTTCCTGTAGGAGATGTGAATGTCACCCAAATCAGTTCATTCTCAAGGGAATTCCCACTGATGTGGAGCTGACCAGCAGAGACATTGTCCCTAAATTCCAAAGACATTTTTATTTTAAGCCACCTCTTCAAAGTGAAACTCTAGCAGTCCTTGTACTGCTCATTGCAGCAGTAAATGGCCACGCATCCTTAGCTCACCCTGTTACTGTCCTAGTGCCTACAATATGCTCTTATCTTTCCATCAAGGCTGCTGATATGTTCCTTGTATGATTTTTTTTTACCATATTTAATTATGCTGATGATAAAATGGAGCTTTTTTACAAAGGCATTTTTGGCTGGTTTAAATCTCAAATAGACCAGTGTAACAGTATTTTTTGTTTTTGTTTTTGAGATGGGAATCTCATCATGTTGTCCAGTTTGTTCTCAAACTCCTGGGCTCAAGTGATCCTCCCTCCTCAGCCTCCTGAGTAACTGGGACTACCAGTGTGCCCCACTGCACCTGCCTATAATAGTGTTTTTATGGGTGGGAGTTGTTCTGGGAGGTAAGGTTAGCACTGGGGATTGAACCCAGGGGCTCGCACATGCTGCTCAAGTGCTCCACCACTGAGCTGTATCTCTAAACCCTTTTATTAGTTTTTATTGTGAGATAGAGTCTCACAAAGTTGCACCAGCTACCTCTGGCCTTGAATTTGTAATCTTCCCTGCCTCACAAGTCACATGAGATTATAGGTGTGTGCCGTGGTGCCCAGCTTCTAATAGTGTTTTGAGTCCTTACAAAGCATGCAAGATTCTGAGATGAAAATAATTCTCCTCTGTGTACTTTATATGTATGTAGGCACATAATACATATATGTATGTGTTGATGTAAGGGTAGTGAATTGTGTCCACTTCTGTGGATGCTTCTGATTTCTCTTTCTGTGGATACAAGTCTCCATTCTTCCTTGTGGTGTTTCAGCATACTTTGTGCCATCTGCATGCTCTGTACTACGTTGATCTGTACTATGTTGAGTTTGTTCTATAGTCAGTAGAAATTTAAAAATCAAAACAAAATTGAAGCAGTGTGGAACTAAAACAAAGAGTAAAACATATGAGTGGCTTAGGCTTGACACTATGCAGTTTCACCTTTAGAAACACCCATAATATTTATATCCACAATTACTCTCACATTCCAAGCTGGTCTTTTTAACTCTCCCCTCACCCCCATTTTGGTAGCTTTTTATTTTGCATACTGTTTTTTATTCTGGATATTTCTTAAAATATTTTAAACTCTTTTGAGAAAGGGTAGTCTTTGCTGTTCTTTGTTTTAAATGTTAATCAGGATTTGACCTGTAAATGAGACCACAAACTTGGCTTATAGGAAACCTCCTATTTCATCAAGAAAGTGCTTGATAGAATCTTGAAGCTTTTGTGGAACACAGCTTGAAAACTAAGATTTATAGACTTTTTTTTAACAATATAAACTGCTTTATTCATTTCTTTTTGTGTGTGCAAGGTAGGCATGTGCTCTACCATTGAGCTACATCCCCTACTAGACTTATTGGGAGTGTTTTGTTTAGTTTTGGATTTTTAAGTTGTTTTTGTTTTTAGTTCTTTTGATAGCATCTCACTTTATAGCCCAGGCTGGCTTCTGACTCATGCCTTGGCTTTCCATGTCCTGGGATTACAGGCATGTGCTAACAGACAGACCTTGCTCAGACTTAAAGTTTTTAAGTTTGAACTGAAATTTATGTAATTTCAGTTCCTGTTTTTCAAAAGCTCACACATTTAAAATGCCCAAAAAGCAACTTTTTCTACATTTGTAGTATTTAGGAATTGAAAACTGTGAATGACACTAAGCATCAAACTTTTAAAAACATTTGTTTATTCATCTATTTTTAAAATGGACTTTGCTGGAAGAATTTTTGTCCCATTTAATGTTTACAAAATAATATATTAAACCCTTCAGCCTCCTTGTTGTGTAGCTCTTTCAGAATGCACCATCATGTCTCTGATTGTCTCATCACGTCTCAGACCTCCATTAGTATGCACTAGAGTTTAAAGGTGCTGTGTTCTCATAGGTAAATTTCAGTAGAAAATGTGCTTATATAAGCATATGATTTAATCTAGTTAGTAGACAGTTTCCCAGTCTTATCCTGAACACTGTACCTAGATGCTTACATACTTAAGTAAATTTCCATGCATAAAAGATTAGAGGAAAGCACAAATATTAATGGCGATTTTTTCTTAAATGTGAGTTCCTAAGGTTATACTCTGTCAGTAATGGAGATACAAATAGATACGAAAAGCCAAGGGCGATGGCACACTCCTGTAATCCCAGTGACTCAGGAGGCGGAGGCAGGAAGATTGCAAGTTCAAGACCAGAGGCAGTCTGCATAACTTTGCAAGACCCTGTCTCAAAAAGTAAAAAAAAAAAAAAAAAAAAAAATGGGCTGAGGGTATTCCAGCAGGTTTTCTGTGACAATTTGTGTATGTATATTTCTCTAATTCTTACTTGTTTAAAAATGTCATCCTTCATTTTGAGGCTAGATTGTTGTTGTTGTTGTTGTTAGGTGCCGTCGAGTCGGTATCCGACTCATAGCGACCCTCTGTACAACAGGGGAAACACTATTATCAGTGCTTCTCTGCTGTTCATAGGGTTTTCAATGGCAGATTGATTTTTGGGAGGGGGTTGCCAGGTCCTTCTCCCAAGCCTACAGCTTCTGGTGTTCCCAGGCGGTCTTCCATCCAGGTACTAACCAGGCCCGACCCTGCTTAGCTTCCGAGATCTGCCAGGATCGGATGCCACAGGGCTACAGCTGCAGGCCCTGAGGCTAGATTAGTTGCCCACTAATGTAGCCTAACAGTTCCAATGATAGATTTTAAATTATTTTCCTTTCTTAAACCGTTATCCGTTTTAGTTATGTAAATCCTTATATCCAGATGGTATAAAGATTTAGACGTACCCTTATTAACCCTGACCTCTCTTAGAGTTTCTTCCCTTTGAGCATGTATTTCCTGCTAACAGCTCTGAGAGTTAAGGTTCTGTTACCCGGTCTTAGGATAAACCTCAATTCTTAGATTTAGACTCAGCCATCCCGTCCCCAGTTCGCCAGTTAAAGAGTCAAGTAATGATGAAAAGCAGAGAAAGGAGATTTAATCAGTGTGCACATTGGGAAGAACAGGTGACCCCAAGTCTGTCTTCAGAGAATTTATGTGAGTTTCATGTTTAAATAAATGAAAAGTTAGGGTCAGGGGCAAAAGGTGTGCATTTAAACAGTCTTTCAGTACTGGTATTGCATGGTGATACCTTTCTGTCATTGCTAAAGGGCATTATTTGTGATCCTTTGTCAAAGAGATGTTTCTCAATTACAGCGTCCTTGATCCAAACTGGCTGCAGGTTTAGGACAAGGACTAGAGACCTTCCAAATACCTCTTGGAGGTCTACAATGCTTTTTGGTAAAGACAGTTTATAAGTGTCCTTTATATTTCCCTGGCTCAGAATTTAATCTACAGTTGTGAAAATTATCTTTTATTGCTACTGACCATGGTAAGTGCAACCATGGTAAGTGGCTACTGACCATGGTAAGTGCATGCCATGGTAAGTGGCAACATTAGATAATAGAAATCCGTTTTTTTTATTTGATGGCTGTTCAGGGAAAATAGATTTTTTAAAAATTTTTTATTGTTATTTTCTTGTATCTCACTGTATTTATAACTCCTCTAAAAATTACTGTAGAACAAGTAGCCTAAAGATATATAGCTTTAATTGCCATCTTTCTCATCCTTCTTTCAGTAAAATGCCCAATTACACAGATTAAAGATCAAGTTAAGCAATTTTATCTTAAAGCAGAAAAACCATAAACCAATCACTGACCTACTCTCTGTATGGGTAGTATTACTATCAACCTCTTAATTGTTTATAAATTGCTTACAATGTTAAATTATAATGACTGATGGTTGCCTCTATTTCCTTTAAAAAGTTGAAACTTCATTTTAATCTAAATACTTTTCCCTGTGTTTTGAAATTCTCATTACAATTACATATTTAAATTTTTTTTTCCACTGTCTTAGAAAATATATAATTTTATGGTTCACACTTGCACCCTGATACAGATTCATAATTTAGGCTTAAATATTTCTTTACATTTTCTGAATATTCTACATGTGAATTTGACAGTGTATTATTGTTTGCAAACAAAAGCAGTTTTTAGTAGCTTGTTTTTAACTGTATGATTTTAAATATATTTGAAAGAATAAAATTATTTTTGTTTCATATCAAGAAATGGATGAAAAGAGGCAGCTGGATCCAGAGTTGAAGGTTCCTAAAGGCCTCTGGGATTATACTCTGAAGAACCAGCAGATGGAATGCCTGAGTGACTGAAGAAAATGGGTGCTAATGCATCTAACTATCCTCATTCATGTTCCCCGAGGGTAGGGGGAAATTCACAGGCCCAGCAGACTTTTATAGGTAACTTTCAGTTTTTCTAACTTTATTGTCTTTTGTGACCATACGTACAATTGAATTTTTAGTGATCTTTGTGAGAATTAAGCTGTGGAAAAACTATTATAGATAATATATCAGAAGTACCTAGATTCCCCACAGACACATATGTAAATCTGACTTGTATGAGTTTTATCCTAAACAAATTGCTTTATAGCACAATGAATTTTTTACTTGTTTGTCGTAACCATAATTGCCAGTTACCTAGGTAAACTAGCAATGTCCACTCCAGTGTCCTAGTCCATTTATTTTTCCCAATACAAATGCAACCTTGGTGTACTTAAGGAGAAAAATAAACACTTCACAATTATCTATCAGTAATAGTCTTAATTTGCAAATCACTTATCTCTCATTGCCTAAAAGTCATTTTTTAAGATCTAATATCAGTCTTTGATTGCCAGAGAACCAAAGACATTTTTTTAAATTCAGACTAACTTGCTGTTTGTACTTTTTGTTTTATCTTGTCTCTGTTTTTGAGACAAGAGTCTTGCTGTATAGCCTAGGCTGGCCTCAGACTCTGGATCCTTCTATCCTAACCTTCAGAGTATTGGGATTATAGGTGGGCTGTTATGTTTTGTTTTATTTTTGTTGTCATTTTTTAGAGGCATCTCAGCATAGCCCTGGGTGGCCTCAAATTTGCTATGTAACATAGTCTAGGCTGTCCTTGAACTTAGGATCCTCCTGCCTGGCCCTATTATTTACTATAAAAATGAGTTGTTTAAAATTTTGATTTGCCCTTGTAAAAATAAAAGTCAATTTTATTTGAGTGGTCCAGGAATGTGTTTGCAAAAATTTTGAAAATGAAAAATGTTAATGTTGAAGATGAATGCTTTAAAAAGAAATTATAATTTGTTTAATTTTCTTCTTAGGGACATCATCCTATTCTCAGCAAGGCTATGGTTGTGAGTCAAAACTGTATAGCCTTGACCATGGCCATGAGAAACCACAAGACAAAAAAAAGAGAACCTCTGGCCTTGCCACCCTCAAAAAGAAGTTTATTAAGCGTCGAAAATCTAATAGGTCTGCCGATCATGCCAAGCAGATGCGAGAACTCCTCTCTGGGTGGGATGTTAGAGATGTCAATGCATTAGTGGAAGAATATGAGGGAACTTCAGCCTTAAAGGAGCTTTCTCTACAAGCCAGTTTGGCTAGACCAGAAGCCCGGACATTGCAGAAAGATATGGCTGATCTTTATGAGTATAAGTATTGTACTGATGTAGACTTAATATTTCAAGAAACCTGTTTTCCTGTTCATCGTGCCATTTTGGCAGCAAGGTGTCCATTTTTTAAAACACTGCTTTCTTCTTCACCTGAGTATGGAGCAGAGATAATAATGGACATCAATACAGCTGGTATTGATATGCCCATGTTTTCTGCTTTATTACACTACCTTTATACAGGAGAGTTTGGAATGGAGGACTCAAGGTTTCAAAATGTAGATATCCTTGTTCAACTTAGTGAAGAATTTGGAACACCAAATTCCCTTGATGTAGATATGCGTGGACTCTTTGATTACATGTGTTATTATGATGTCGTCCTTAGTTTTTCTTCAGATTCAGAACTGGTTGAAGCTTTTGGTGGAAATCAGAACTGTTTAGATGAAGAGCTCAAGGCCCACAAGGCTATTATTTCTGCACGGTCCCCCTTTTTTCGAAATTTATTGCAAAGGAGGATACGGACTGGTGAAGAAATCACAGACCGAACTTTGAGGACTCCCACAAGAATTATATTAGATGAGTCCATTATACCAAAAAAATATGCAAAAGTGATATTACATTGTATGTATACCGACATGGTGGACCTCTCAGTTTTGCATTGTAGCCCTTCTGTGGGGAGTCTCAGTGAAGTTCAGGCTCTCGTCGCAGGGAAGCCAAACATGACCAGGGCAGAAGAAGCCATGGAACTTTACCACATAGCACTGTTCTTGGAATTTAACATGCTTGCACAAGGTATGAAATTCTGGTTTTTGATTTTGATTTCTAAAATTACGTATTTGTCTTCCAAATTGAAAACACAACCAGTTCATTCTATGATTTCAGCATATGGGATATGGAGGGTCCATTTTTTTGAGCCTACAATTGTGACATCTGAGACAGTTTAAGAATTATTATTAACATGTCTCTTCATTTAATATTAAAATAAAGCATCCAGTACTGATGACTAAGAGTATTAGATGAGACTTGAGGCTCTTACTTTCTTAATGTAAGGTGTGGGAATATGTAATTACACACCTACACTCTGTCTCCACCCAAGCTTTGAACTAGCTCAGTTTCCCAGATTTCAAGGTTAGATTCTCATGGTTACATTCATTGCCTTATTGAGTCTTAAATATTTCCATTTAGAATAATTGTATCACAAAAATGAAGATAGCTGCATTTGGATATAAGTTTATTTGAATCAGAGAATTGGGCAAAGCTTCTGATTTACATTTTAAAATATTGTGTATCTTATTTTTAGGCTCAACTTATACATCAAACAATAACCAACAACACGTAAAGCACAATTAGTGCTAGACTTAACGTGACTTTTTCAATTACTTTAAAATTTTTAATTAGCACAGCACTTTTTTTGTGTTATAGGCAAATGAATACATGAAAGTTGTACTAAAAGAAATATATATATATATCTCTTAACATTTCAGCCTTGGAAAGAGACAAAAGGAGTTTCCTGTCCTACACGAAGGGCAAATGCATACTTAGTGTTCTCTTTCTGTGGCCACATATTAAAAGGAAACAAGGTGTATGACCAAACATTACTTGAATTTAATTTAACTAATAATGGATATTAACTACAAGAACGATGTTGTTGTTAAGTGTGGTCGAGTCATGTCCGTCTCATAGCAACCCTTATAGTTTTCAGTGGCTGATTGTTTCAGGATTGCCACAAGAGTGGATTGCCATGTCCTTCTCCCGTTTTGGGGATGCTAGGATTGAACTCGGAACCTCAGAGACTGCAGAGCAGCGCTCTACCAACTGAGCTAAATCCCAGCCCCACAAGAACATTAGAAGCTGCCAATTAGAGAATGGTTTGGGTAAAAGGCATGAGTTTGAGTAAGGAAAAGCTCATGCTGAGTTGTTTTCTTTTTAGTGCTGGGGATGGAACCAAACGCCTCCCACAGGTAAGGCAAGTGCTGTACCACTGAGCTATATGCCCAGCCCTAAGTAAGGAAAGCCAAGCACATTTTTCTAACTTACAGGACGTTGAGAAATTTGAAAATAAACTAAAATGCCAGTTAAATAACAATATCAATAATAAGGTGGGAAGAGTTATATGGAAGAAGACATTGATAAACATGAGTACAAAAAGATTTTCTTTTACATAGTCTTTTAAAATCTTAATTTTACCATTATGTTTTCAGTAATTGTTGTTGTTGTTAGGTGCTGTCGAGTCGGTATCCAACTCATAGCGACCCTCATAGGGTTTTCAATGGCAGATTGTTTCGGGATTGCCTTGGGAGTAGATTGCCAGGTCCTTCTCCCATCTTTGCGGTGCTGGGAATTGAACTCCGGACCTCAGAGACTGCAACGCAGCGCTCTACCAACTGAGCTAAATCCCAGCCCCGTTTTCAGTAATAGACTAATTTTATTTTATTATCACAATTAAATGTCATTAAAATATTTTATTGTTAGTTTAAAATAAGAATTATTATATTAATAATAGACTATGTAGATGCTAAAGTGCAGAAAAAATGTGTTGTCAAAAATAATCTAGCACCTTCACATACTGTTCCTTTAGTCTGTAAAACCAAATTTGTTAGAAAATGCTTCTACAGAAAAATTTAAAGCCTGTAACATTAGCAAAAAGATATAATAATTTATATTCTCAAATTGTTTTTAGTTTTTGATATTTAAATAATTTTTTTAAAGTATATCACATACAGCTCACTGTTGTAAAAAGAACACATTATTTAATGCTGTTATTGTTAGGTGTCGTCAAGATAGTGTCCAATTCATAGCAACCCTACAAACTACAGACAAAACACTAACTAGTGCTTCTCTGCTAATCATAGGGTTTTCAATGACTGATTGTTTTTTGGGCGTGGGTTGCCGGGTCCTTCTCCCAAGCCTACAGCACCTGGGATTCCCAGGTGGTTTGCTGTTCAAGTACTGACCAGGTCTGACCCTGCTTAGCTTCTGAGTTCTGATGGGATCAGACACTACAGTGGTATAGCTGCAGGCTTATGTAATATAGTATATTTTAAATTCTGAATGAAAAGTAAAATTGTGACCTAGCTCTTGGCTCTGTAGTAATACCTGACTACTGATTCAGAATTCTTTTATCTTCTTAGGCAAGTTAAATTTTTTTCATTTAGCTAGAAATTGCATTTTATGCATACATTAAAAGATACAAAACAACACTCATTGCATTATGTTAACCTAGTTACCTAAACAAGTATAGATGCTTTCTTTTTCCTTTCATTATTCAAAGTCTAATTTGGACCTTGTTTCCTGTTTCTTTTGTGCCATGTGGGACATATCTTTTTCCCATACCTATGATACTATTCATATTATTATTTATAACACACCATAACTCCAGCATAACTTTTACTTCCATTTGCATGGGAAGGAGTATATTTAGTCACTTGTGGAAGGATTTCATACAATAAACCTTAACCTATTTATAGGACAGTAACTCAGCTCATTATCAGGAAATGTTCACTACAGTTTAGTTTAGACTAAAGATAAAAGCAAAGAACTAACCAGGTGTGGTGATACAAACCTGTAATCCCAGCAACTTGGAGATAGAGGCAGGAGGATCGTGAGTTCAAGGCCAGAGACAGCTTGCATAACTTAGTAGAGCCTGACTCAAAATTTAAAAAATGAGCTGGGAGTGCAGCCCCAGTGGTAGAGAGCTTGCAAAATACGTGCAAAGCCCTGGGTTCAACCCATAAGTACTGCAAAAATAAAATAAAAGCAGTTGGCAGGAGGTAAGGTTGAGATATAATATAATAACACACATGTATGCGAGTCTGATGTAAATTCTGAGAAATAATAATCTATGAATTCATTACTGTCCTATAAATAGGATGCTGCGCCTTAATGAGTTAAGAGCTCAGTTCTTGAACCAGACTGGGTTTGAATCCTTCCCTATCATGTCTTAGCTTATTTGACCTTAAGTCACATAATCTCTATAAAAACCCCTATGTCTCATTTGTAAAATATAATGTAAGTATATAATAAAATATAAGTAGGATTATGCAAATTAAAGTAAGTATGTTAAATGATCGGAACAATGCCTGATACCTAGTTAGCCTTCAATAAATGTTAGCTACTGAATGATAATCATTGGCAACATACATCTTTCACTACCACAGGCTTCCCTACCCTCTTCCTAAGGCAAACTCTCTACCACAGAGCTGTAACCCCAGACTCACAAAATCTTTTCTAAAAGTAGTTTTATTGATCCCAGTATTAAAACCGAACATCATGGTGCACACCTGGAATCCCAGCAACTCGGGAAGTACAGAAAGGAAGATCAAGAGTTTGAGGCCAGGGACAGCCTATACAACTTACCAAGACCCTGTCTCAAAATAAGAAAGGGGTCTAGGGGCAGCTCAGTGGTAGAACAATTGTCTAGCATGTGCAAGGACCACGGTACTGGGAAAAAAATTAAGCATATTTCATAGATTTTTGCTAGGCAATTACTGACTTGGGGACTTTCTTGTAATTTCTACCACTGCAGTTAAGTTGGTACATGCCTCTTGACATTGCATTGATCAAAAAACTGTTTAAACATCAGGCTACTTATATTTTCCAGTCAGCTTTTCCCAGTAATAGTTCTGCAAACTGATTAATCCTAAAATATACTCAAGCATTTTCTGTATATTTTATGTAATGTAATAACATCTTTCCCATGCATCTGTCATGGTATTAGTTATATACCCTTTTGGAGAGAATTGAGTAATTTTTTGTTTGTTTCTATGATTCAAATGAGGACTCTCAGTTAAGAAAGCCTGCAAGATTAGATTGTTGGGCAACTTGAGGGTTAGACCACATTCTCATTTTTGTGTCCCCAGTACATAGGACATAGTAAGCATTTAGTAGATGTTTTTGAAACAGTGAGTGTTTCCTTTTTTTCCAATTAGATTTAACTTTAAGTTAAATTAAAGCCCAATATTCGATGTAAATAGTAACCAAAACTTCATGGATGACTATATCACACAAAACAGACTTTGAGAATTTATAAGAGACAAAGAAGGGCAACATATTAATAAAAGGTTCAATACAAGAAGAAAATGTAAAAATTATAAACATTTATGAATCTAATGACAGGTCGCTATTACATATGAAACAAAAATTGATGGGATCAAAGGGTGAAACAGTTCTAGAATAATAGTAGGAAACTTCAGTTCTCGCCATTGTCAATAATGGCTAGAACCAGATAGAAGATAAGTAGAGAAATAGAGGATTTCACACAAAAACTGAGTAGATCTGATGGACATACACAGTCACTACTGAGTAATAGCAGCATACACGTTCTTTTCACGTATACAAGAGACATTTTCCAGGATAGGCCATATGTTAGACCAAAGATCAAGTCTCCTTAAATTCTTTAAAAATAAATATCATATAGTGTATTTTCTCCAACCACAGTGGGGTGAAGTTAGAAATCAATAACAGGTAAAACTGGAAATTAACACACTCTTAAACAACTGGTGGGGCTGGGGTTCAGCTCAGTTTGTAGAGTGCTACTGTCCACTCTCTGAGGCCCTTGTTTTGATCCCCAGCACTGCAGAAATGGGAGATGGACATGGCAATCCACTCCCAAAGCAATCCTGAAACAGTCAACCATTGAAAACCCAAGAAGGATCGCTATGAGTCAGATTTGACTTAATGGCACGTGACAACAACAACAAGCAACTAGTGAATCAAATACCCTGAAGATGAGCTAAGTGAAATAAGCCAGTCACAAAAAGAGAAATACTGTATAATTCTACTTACATGAGATGTTGTTGTTATTATGTACTATCTAGTCATGTCCAGCCTGCAGCGGTAGCCCTGTGGCATCTGATCCCGTCAGATCTCGGAAGCTAAGCAGGGTCAGGCCTGGTTAGTACCTGGATGGGAGACCACCTGGGAACACCAGAAGCTGTAGGCTTGGGAGAAGGACCTGGCAACCCCCTCCCAAAAATCAATTTGCCATTGAAAACCCTATGAACAGCAGAGAAGCGCTGACAATAGTGTTTCCCCTGTTGTACAGAGGGTCGCTATGAGTCGGATACCGACTCAACAGCACCTAACAACAACAACAGTCATGTCCAACTCATAGCAACTCGCATAGGGTTTTCAATGACTGATTGTTTGGGGATTGCCTCGAGAGCGAATTGCCACATCCTTCCCCCATATTTGCAGTGCTGGGAATCAAACCCAGGACCTCAGAGACTGCAGTGCTCTACCAACTGAGCTAAATCCCAGCCCCATTTATATGAGATGTTGTTGTTGTTGTTAGGTGCCGTCGAGTAGGTATGCGACTCATAGGGACCCTCATAGGGTTTTCAACGGCTGAGTGCTTCGGGATTGCCTTGGGAGTGGATTGCCAGGCCCTTCTCGCATTTTTGCGGTGCTGGGAATTGAACTCGGGGCCTCAGAGACTGCAGTGCAACACTCTACCCGCTGAGCTAAATCCCAGCCCCTTTATATGAGATAGAGTAGTCAAAATCACAGAAACAGAGAGTAGAATGGTGATTGCCATAAGCAAGGGTGAGGGGAGAAATTGGGAATCATGTAATGAGTGTAGAGTTTGTTTTGCAAAGATGAAAAGTTATGAGGTTGGATGGTGGTGATGTTTGTACACCATCATGAATATATTTAATACCCCTGAACTGTACACTTAGAAATGGTTAAGTTGGTACGTTTTATGTATATTATAAGGAGACAGATTCTAGCAATGTAGGCTTGGACATTGAGACTAAATATGCTCTTCTGGGTACAAAGGTAATGTAATATCTTAATGAGCATCATAAAAAGAGGCAATGTAGGCACACAACAGAGCGGTTTGGCAAGGGGGTAAAAGGATTATTGGCCTACACAGAGAACTTGTTTAATTCAGTGGCAAAAGCAGAGAGTAGGCAATCCCAAGTAGTTAATGGTGCTTCAGCTATAGGCCTGGCATTTTAGGACCATATTTAACTTCACTTGATTTCTATTTAACATAGCAATTTGGACAAAAGTTCATTTTTGTTTCTTCCAAAGTCTTGATACTATAGTAAAGGAATAAAACAAGTACAACTTCTCAAGGACAAAGATACCTAGAAGAAAACAACAAGTAAATAACAAGGGTATTAAATTTTGGAAAACAAAAGCAAATAGAGAATGAACAGAATAGAGGCTTATAGCTCTAGAGACTGTATACGAGACTACTATGGAAAAGGGAGGCCATTTACGCTCCTGAGCACTGGTATGGCCCAGCCCAGGTGGTACTAAGAACTCTGCAAAGAAGAGAAACATGGTATGTAGAACTAAAAGAAAAGATTTGGTTGTTATGTCTGAATACTGAGTGTTTGGGCCATTTTCCATGACCCTGGAATTCACCTTCATATATGGTGCTAAGAAGGGGTGTGGTTTTGTTTTTCTCCACATAGTGAGCTGAGTACCCTCTATTAAACAATCTACCTCCCCCCTAATTTGTACTACCCTTTGTTTAAGTTCCTATGTGTACATGTATTTTATACATGGGTCAGTACTCAGTCTCCCATTTTGTTCCAATGGTCCATTTGTCTGTTCCTTCATTAATATAACTTGCAGCCAGGTGGCAAACCCTGTTCTGTTCCTTCTCCATTACCCTTCTCCAACCAAACACAAAAGACCTGAGATTTTCTAAAATCTTCTGAAGAAATTGAACTAGAGAGATTCTAAATCTAGAAGTAGCTATAGAGGAGGATGGAGATGAGATACAATGCTGAGATCTGGAACATGTGAAAGCCTACAAACAAGATGACAAAATTGCCCATTCCTGCTTTAGTACCAGCCAGGCAGATAGAACAGGAGATTGGAGCTGTGGTATTGCTGAACAGCCCAAAAGTATATGCACCTACAGATACTGATATTTTAGAGTTCCATGGTGAAATTATACTCAGTTATACAATGGAAAAGCCAGCTTGTCTTCCGATTGTTCTACAGAGAAGACTACAGTCAGCAAGCCTGCTAGTGCAGCAGAGCTTCCACAAAGCTCTTTACTCCTTTATGCTTACCTATCAGAACACATCCAGAGATCACCTGATGTTTGAGAAAAGCTTCCACACTGAGAAAGAAATCAGAACAAAAATAACAAAAAAACTAGAGGAAGCAATGAAGGGTGCAGAAGAAAACTTCAATAGAATCAAAAATATCTGTATACAAAAGAACATTTTACGGAATTAATAACTCATAAGTAGGATGCTGTAAAAGTAATAGAGTGCTTGCCTAGTATGCACCAGCCTGTGTTCAATTCATAGCAATGCAAAATAATACTGAATTTAAAAAGAAAAAGTAAAAACAGGACCTCTTCGAAATGAGGTAGTAGAAATGGAAAATATAATAGAAAGATTCAAAAATAAAGTTGAAGAAATCTAGAAGGTAAATAACAAAAAGGCCACAGAGGAGATAAGTAGGAAAACTAGAGTATTCATCCAGAAGGTCTGATGTCTTGACAAATAGTGATTTTAGAAACGTGTAACATAGAAAAGCAAAGAAGATGGTATCTAAGGAATTAGGTAAGTAAATATGAGCCAAAGTAAAGAGATTTCCATATTTTAAAATTCCTTCCTTTTCAGAACACCAGAGGAAAAGAGATGGCCTGGAGTGTTCGAGAGAGGAAAGAAAAATAGGTTTTATACAAAGAAATAGGAATCAGGTGGTATTGAACTTTTCAGTAGCAACAACTGAATACTACCAGACAGTTGTTTAGTGTCTTGAAAAAGCTGATGGAAAATTATTTTTAAAAAACTGCCGGTTAAATATAAGAGTAAATGAAGGCATTTTTCAGTCATGTCTCAAATAACCTACCTCCCCTGCATCTTTGCCCAGGAATCTACTGAGGATGTGTTCCACCAAATGCCAAAGCACACTAAAAAAAAAATGTGGGATCCAGAAAACAATATCCAACAAAATAGAGGAGCAAAGAGCAACCCCTATGTATGAGCTGTGCAATCTATCTGGGAAGAAGAGACATCTGGTCCAGGGAAGGCGAGAAGCCCCAAGAAGGAGATGTCTAGGAGGAAGTCAGTTACTTAAATGTGTGAACAAGTAGCAAGTTACACTGAAAGAGATCTTATGAATCTTTTAATGCATTCTTAAAGAATTAGCAAGAAATTTGTAGACAGTGAAGCAGATGGGTAAAGAAGAAATTAATACTTCCAAGAAATTAAAAAATTGCATGTGAAAAATAAATACAGTTTTAGTACACAGTTTGGCTCAGGAGTAAAAAGTCATCATAAGGTGAACACTGAATATTGATCTAATAAAAATTATAATACAGAGAGGTATATAAAGTTAGCCGGGCATGGTTGCACACGCCTGTAATTCCAGCGGGAGGTGGAGGCAAGAAGATCACAAGTTTGAGACCAGAGGCAGTCTGTGTAACTTAGCGAGACCCTGTCTCAAAAAAGTGAAAAAAGTGATCTGGGGATGCAGCTCAGTGGTCCAGCACTTGCAAACATGAGGCACTGGGTTCAACCCCCAGTACTGCAAAAAAAAAAAAAAAGAGAGAGAGAGAACGAGCTAAAGAATTGAAGGTAGTTAACCTGCCTGGGAGTGGAAGGGATGTGAAGGGCTTTGCATTTAGGATAACTGTCTTCTTATCGCCTGCAGCCGTAACCCTGTGGCATCCGATCCCAGCAGATCTCGGAAGCTAAGCAGGGTTGGGCCTGGTTAGTCCTGGGATGGGAGACGGCCTGGGAACACCAGGTGCTGTAGGCTTGGGAGACCCAACCCACTCCCAAAAATCAATCCACCATTGAAAACCCTATGAACAGCAGGGAAGCACTGACAATAGTGTTTCGCCTATTGTATGTAGGGTCGCTATGAGTCAGATACCGACTCAATGGCACCTAACAACAATAACACTTTATTATTACTAAGCTTTTAAATCACAACAAATTATGGATAACACTTCGGAAAATGGGAATACCGGAACACCTAATTGTGCTCATGAGAAATCTGTACGTGAACCAGGAGGCAGTTGTTCGAATAGAACAAGGAAACACTGAGTGGTTTAAAGTTGAGAAAGGTGTGCGTCAGGGCTGTATACTTTCACCCTATCTCTTCAATTTATATGCTGAGCAAATAATCCGAGAAGCTGGACTTTATGAGGAAGAACGTGGCATCAAGATTGGAGGAAGACTCATTAACAACCTGC
>VMDO01027728.1:0-24838 GCA_007922755.1 Pedetes capensis | reverse complement strand
TCTATTCGAACAACTGCCTCCTGGTTCATGTAGTTTCCTCATGAGTACAATTAGGTGCTCTGGTATTCCCATTTTCCGCAGTGTTATGCATAATTTGTTATGATCCACACAGTCAAATGCCTTTACATAGTCAATATAACATAGACATCTTGCTGATATTCTCTGCTTTCGGTTAATATCCACCTGGCATCAGCAATGATGTCCCTTGTTCCCCCACCCTCTTCTGAATCCCACTTGATTTTCTGGTAATTCCCTGTCTATATACTCCTGCAGTCTCTTTTGAATGATCTTTAGTAAAATTTCGCTTGTGTGTGATATTAATGATACTGTCCGATAGTTTGCACATTCAGGTGGATCCCCTTTTTTGGGAATGGGCACAAATATGGATCTCTTCCAGTCAGTTGGCTAGGTAGCTGTTTTCCAAATCTGTTGGCATAAACATGTTAACACCTCCAGTGCTGCATCTGTTTGTTAAAACATCTCTATTGGTATCCCATCAATTCCTGGAGCCTTGTGTTTCAACAGTTCTTTCAAGGCGGCTTCCACTTCGTCCTTCAATACCATGGGTTCCTCTTTGTATGCAACCTCTTGGAATGGTTGGTCATCTACCAATTCTTTCTTGTATAATGACTCTGTGTATTCTTCCCATCTTCTTTTGATGTTTCCTGCATCATTTAATATTTTCCCTGTAGAATCTTTCACTACTGCCACTCAAGGCTTGAATTTTTTCTTCACTTCCTTAAGCTTGAGAAACACGGAGCGTGTTCTTCCCTTTTGGTTTTCTGCCTCCAGTTTCTTGCACATGTTATTATAATATTTGTTTTTGTCTTCTCGAGCTGCCTTTTGAAATCTTCTTTTTAGATCCTTAACTTCATTATGTCTTCCTTTTACTTTAGCTGCTGGACGTTCAAGGGCAAGTTCCAGGGTCTCTTTTGACATGTAATTTGGTCTTTCCTTTTTTTCTTATCTTTTTAATAACCTTTTGCTTTCTTCTTGAATGATATCTTTTATGTCATGCCACAACTCATCTGGTCTCCTATCATTTGTGTCTAATGCATTGAACCTATTCTTAAGGTGGTCTCTGAACTCAGGTGAGGTATACTCAAGGTCATACCTTGGCTCTCACACACCTGTTCTAATTTTCTTCAACTTCAGTTTGAACTTGCATATGATAAGTTGATGGTCTGATCCACAACCAGCACCTGGTCTTGTTTTGAAATTTGGTATAGAGCCTAACATCCACATACTGGGAGAAAACGTGATGTTTGTCTTTCTGTGTCTAGCTTATTTCACTTAACACAATGATATCTAGTTCCATCCATTTTCTAGCAAATGTCATCATCTGTCCTTTATGACAAATAAAACTCCATGGTGTACATATACCACAATTTCCTTATCTGTGCATCTGTTGATGGACACATAGTTTGATTCTATATCATCGCTATTGTGAATAGCACTGCTATAATCAAGGATGAGCAGTAATCTCTATAGTATGTTGACTTATATTCCTTTGGGTATGTACCCAGGAGTGGTATTGCTGGGTCATATGGTAGTTCTATTTTTACTTTTTTGAGGCACCTCCTTACAGATTTCCATAGTGGCTACTCCAATATGCACTCCCACCAACAGTGTAGTAAGATTCCTTTCTCCCTGCATCCTCACCAGCATCTACTGTTGATTTTTCTTGATGCTAACCATTCTGACTAGGATGAGATGGTATCTCAATGTAGTTTTGATTTGCATTTCCCTGATCAATAAGGATACTGAACACTTTTTCATGTAATTGTTGGCCATTTATATTTCTTCTTTTAATAATCTGTTCAGTTGTTTTGTCCATTCTTTGATTTGGATACTATGCATTTTTGGTATTTAATATATTGAGGTCTTTATGTACTCTAGATATTAGTCCCTTCTCTGAAGTATAGCTGGCAAAACTTTGTCCCATTCTGTAGGCTGTCTCATTCAGTTTTTGTTACTGTGGGTTGGTAATGTAATGAAATCAGGAATTGTGATGCCCCCTGTATTGTTCTTTCTCCTCAAGATTGCTGTAGTGATTTGGGGTCTTTTGTGCTTCCATGTGAATTTGAAGATTGTTTTTCCTATTTCTGTGAAGAATGTCATTGGGATTTTTATGGGAATGCATTAAATCTGTTGGTTGCTTTCAGTAATATAGCCATTTTCACAATATTAATTCTTCCAATCCATAAACCTGGGAGATCTTTTTACCTCCTGGTGTCTTCTTCCATTTCTTTCTTCAGTGTTTTAAAGTGTTTATTTTGGATGTCTTGCACCTCCATGGTTAGGTTTATTCCCAGCTATTCTGTTTGGTTTGAAGCTATTGTGAATGAGATTGTTTTCCTTATTTCTTTTTCCACCTGGTTGTTATTGGTATATAGAAAAGCTATTGACTTATATATGTTGATTTTGTATCCTGCTACTTTTATTAAAATGTTTATCAGCTCTTAAGAGTTTTTTGGTGGAGTCTTTTAAATACAAGAATATATCATCTGCAAATAGGGGTAATTTGACTTCTTCCTTTCCTACTTGGATCCTTTTTATTTCTTTCTCTGCCTTATTCCTGTGACTAGGAGTTTAATTATTACACTGAGTAGCAGTGGAGACACTGGACAGCCCTGTATTATTCTTGATTTTAGGGGAAATGCTTTCAGTTTTTCCCCATTTAGTATGATGTTGGTCGTAGGCTTTTCATATGTAGTCTTTATTATGTTGAGGTATGTTCCTTCACCTCCTAGTTTGTTCAAGGCTTTTATCATGAAAGGACGTTGAACTTTGTCACAGGCTTTTTCTGCATATATTGATAGGATCGTGTGATTTCCATTTCTGAGTCTATATATGTGCTGTATTACATTTATTGCTTTGCATATGTTGAACCACTCTTGCATCTCTGAAGTGAAACCATCTTGATCATAGTGTGTGATCTTTGTAATGTGCTCTTGAAGTCAAATTACAAGTATTTTATTAATGATTTTTGCATCTAAGTACAAAAGAAAATTCATCTGTAGGTTTATTGATGTATCCTTATCTGATTTTGGTATCAGGGTAATACTAGCTTCATAGAATGGGTATGGTAGTATTCCTTCCATTTGTATTATGTAGACTAACTTAAGGAGCATTGATGTTAATTCTTCTTTAATGATCTTACAGAATTCGACAGTGGATCCATTTGGTCCTGGGCTTTTCTTTGTTGGAAGACTTATTATTGCTTAGATCTCGCTGCTTGTTACAGATCTGTTTAAGTTGTTTATATCCTCTTGACTTCATTTTGACAGGTCATATGTGTCAAGGAATTTAACTATCTCATATAAGTTGTCCAGTTTCTTGGAATATAATTTTTCAAAATATTCTCTAAGGATTCTCTGGATTTCATTGGCATCTGTTCTAATGTTCCCTTTTTCATCTCTAATTTTTAATGAATTTGAGCCGCCTTCCTCTTTCCTTTGGTTAGTTTGGCTAGGGGTTTGTCAATCTTCTTCATATTTTCAATGAACTAGCCCTTTGTTAAATCAATTCTTTTTATTGTCTTTTAGTCTCCATTTCACTAATTTCTGCTCTGATCTTTATTATTTCTTTCAGTCTACTGGCTTTGGGTTTATTTTGTTCTTGTTTTTATAAGTCCTTGAGGTGCATCGTTATTAGTTTGAGCCCTCTCTGATTTTTTAATGTATGCACTCATAGCAATAAGCTTCTCTCTTAGAACTACCGTTGCTGTATCCCAGACATTCTCATAGGTTGTGCTTTCATTTCATTTAAGAATTTTTCTTACTTCCTCTCTGATTTCTTCTAGGATCCATTGATCATTTAAGAGATATTGTTCAGTCTCCATGCATTTGTATAGGTTTTTCTGTAATTTCTCTTGCAGTTCATTTCTAGGTTTAACCATTAGGGTCTGATAAGATACACAAAATTATTTTGATTTTTCTGTATTGGTTAAGACTTGAGTTATATCCTAAAATGTGATCTGTATTAGAGAAAGTTCCATGAACTTTTGAGGAGAATGTATATTCTATAGCTTTTGGAGGGAATATTCCATTAAGTCCATTTGACCTATTGTGAAGTTTAACTCTTAAGTTTCTTTGTTGTTTTTTGGTCTGGGTGTTCCATCTATTGATGAGAGTCAGGTATTGAAGTTACTATTATTGTATCTGGGCCTATCTATCTGTCTCTTTAAGTCTAGTAGTGTTTTTGGTTTTTTTTAATGAAGTTGGGTACACAGATGTTTGGTGCATATATATTTACAATTGTATCTTTTTAATTGTTTTTTCCCTTTATTAATATGTGTAACCTTTTTCTTTTCTGATTAATTTTTAACTTGAGGCCTACTTTGTCTGTTATGAGAATGACTACTATTCCTGTTTTTTGGCTTCTACATGCTTAATGTATCAACTTCCATCCTTTCGTTTTCAGTCTGTGTGTGTCCTTGCCAGTGAGATGTGTTTCTTGCAAAGAATAATTTGTTGGGTCTTAACTTTTAATTCCAGTCTACTGATCTATGTCTCTTAACTGGAGAATTAAGACCATTTCTACTTAGGGTTATTATTTAGAGGAGTGCTGGGGTTTAGAGTGCTGCCTTGCACGCTCTGAGTCCCAGGGCTCCATCCTCAGCATTACAAAAATGGGAGGAAATGGCAGCCCACTCCCAAAATAATCCCTAAACAATTAGACATTGAAAACCCTAGGAATAGCAGAGAAGCACTGACATAGTGCTGGGCATGGCACCGTGTCAGGAAGTACTTCATTCTGTTGTACATAAGGTTGCTATGAGTTGGACCTGACTTAGTGACACCTAGCAGCAATTAAAGGAGTTAGTGGTTCTTGTAATTGTGTTGGGTGTTTTCCTGTTTGGTTCATATACAGTTTGCTCTTTTCTTTCTCCCTTATTTATATTCAGGGTTTGCTGTTTTTATGAGTTAGACATGACTGATTTCTCTCCTACTTCTCTTTAGTTCCTCTGTTCCTTTCATGAAGTTTAGTCTTTCCTATACTCTTGTGGTGGTGACTATCTTTCTTTCTCCTGTGTTTGTAGGATTCCTTTATATATCTTTGGCAGTGTTGACTTGGTCATCATATATTGCTTTAGTATATGATTATCTTTAAATAGCCTTATTTCTCCATCCATTTTAAATGACAACTTTGCTGCATGTAGTAATCTTTGTTGGCAGTTACTTCCAGGCCTTGAAATATTCCACACTTTTCTTGGATTTTAGTGTTTGTACTGAGAAGTCTGATATTATTCTGATGGGTTTACCTTTATAACTGAATTGGTAGTATTCTCCTGCAGCTTTTAATAGTGTTTCTTTGTTCTGTATCTTGGCATTTTAACTGTAATGTGTTATGGGGAAATTCTTTTCTGGTCATGTATTTTTGGTGTCCTAAATGCCTCTTTTGGTTGGCTATCCAGTTCTTTCCCCAGATTTGGGAAATTTTCTGCTGTAATTTCACTGGATATTTCTATGCCTTTAGTTTACAAATACTGCCAAAAGAACCAACATCTGTCTTAAAAGTGCAGCCAGAGTGCTCCTTGAAAGCAAGGATGGCTAGACTGTGTCCTATGTATTTTGGACATGTCAGGAGGGACCAATCTCTGGAGAACATCATGTTTGAGAGAGAGGTGGGTCAACAATAAAAAGGAAGATGTTCAATTAGATGGATTGACACCTTGGCTGCTACAGTGGGCTTAAACATAAAAACAATCGTGTCCCTGGCACAGTGTCAAGGAATGTTTCATTCAGTTGTTCATAGGGTCACAATGAGTCAGACATGACTCAACAGCACCTAACAACAGTTTTTATTTCAGCTCCTTTTTCTACTCCCTGTATTCTTAGCTGTGGTCACTTGATCATGTCCTGGAGTTCTTGGAAGTTGTGCTTATTTTCTTTTATTTTCTTTTTCTTTGTTGATATTTGAATGTAGTATTTCCTTAACCTGTCTTCCATGACTTATATTCTATCTTCTGCTTGGAATACACTTATAATCACTTTAAAGCCAACTGCTGCACCACCAATGCCCATTGAACAGAGAATGGTAGTAGTAATATAAAGTAAGCTATGAAGTTACAAAATACTTACGGTGAAGGTAAAACTAGTAATTGCCTGAAGTAAGAAGTGGGGGCAGAGAAAAGGGGGAAAGAAAGATGCCACAAGGATTATGTAAAGAAAGGGAAAAAAAATCTAGAAAGGAGATGAATGTTAGGAAGAGGGAGGGAAAAGAACAAAAGATTTAAAAAAAGATTACATGATAAAAAAATATATGAACAGGATTAGGTACATATAAACGGCAATAAGAAATAAGAAGCATGAGAGATTTATTTCTTAAAAAATATAGTAAAAATGATAATAAAATTACAATAGAAAAGGATACACAGAAAGAAAAAGATTTTAAAAAGAAAACTAAGAAAGAAAAAAGATAAAAATTACATTAGAAGAAAGAGAATAGAAGAAATGAAAATTAACAATGAAAAGGGGGGAGGGGGAAATAAAGCCAGACACCAAGTTGCACTGCTGTAACCCTGGCATCTCTGGGAGCTGAGGCAGGAGCTATCTTGAGTCTCAGGCCAGAGGCTGCCTGCACAAATCAGTAAGATGCCATCTCAAAACAAAAATAAGAAAAAGCGTGGGGTGCTGCACAGTGGCATGGCACTTACCCAGTGCAAGCACTGGGTTCAATCTCCAGCATGGCAGAAAGAAAGAAAAAGAAAAGAAAAACAAGTACTGGAGCACCTTCTTTCTGTGGCCTCTAATATTAGAATCTGTTAGGTGGAAGTGGTAGTCAGTTGAGAATGAAGTCTTTTTATGTGACCATGTCTCAGTTGATTAGGCAGTGTTAGAAGAGATGGAATCATCTCCCCTGGGGTGTGGGGACAGACTTAGTTCTGAGCAATTTCCCAACACCCCCCAGCCTCCTGCTGCCCAAACCTTGTCAGCATCCCACCATCCACCTCACTGTAACTGCCTGCTGCAGATGCGTAGCATGTTGGGAGTGTGGCAGGTCATCCCAGCCTCTCTAGGGGTGAAAATTCTTTGTTTCCAGGCCCCCTGGGCAGCTCAGTTTCACACAATAGATCCCTTCTCAAGGTGCCACCAGGCCACAACCCTCTGAGACTTAGAGTATAAGGAGAAGAATCACTTCTCTGATGCTGAAACCCCACAGTCAGGAATAGCCACAGTCTCACCAAATCCCCAGAAGAGTCCAAGGGCGTTAGGTACTGAGGGCTTGTCCTGTGGAACTGCCAGTCTGATGACCAGGGCTGTCTGGTTTACCTCTTTGGATGAGGGCTTCATTTCCCCTCCCCCACAAGAAGCCCTGGCTGGAGATGTGTTCTACTCAGTCCTTCTTGCTCTATAGCTCTGTTCCATAGCCTGGGACCACCTCACAGTTTCCTCTTTGGTTTCTGTGCTTCTCTAGACCTTCTTTCTTTGAAATAGAGTCCACTCCCTGCTAGTCTGACTCCTTTATTTTACCAACACTCATGGAGGCTCCCTTTAGTCTGTCATCTTAAACCCAACATCCCCTATGTATCCTTTTTTATTGTGATTTTTATAGGCAAAAAATGTATTGAGTTAGAGAAAAAGCGGCTCTCTCAACCAAAGCCCAAAAAGAAGAAAAAGGCCATGTCACGAGGGCCTGCCAAGCAGGAATCATTTGATGGAACTGAAGAAGAGAGCACGAAGGAGAACTCAGGGTCTCTTGAAAATGGCGTGTCTGACCCACAGGGTGAAGAGGAAGCCCAGGAGCCAGAGTCGCCATGTGGCCTCACTCCCGTGGGTATGTGCAGATTCCTATCTTTCACTAACTGTAATATTTTGTCATGCCTAGGAAACTAAGCCAGGTCCTTACCCAGGTGAATCCGCAGTGCCTTTGAAAATAGTATTAGTTTTCTTTAAAGTTTTAAGTCTCTAAAATAAATACCCTTGAAGTGTTAAAGGAGATGTGATGAGTGGTTGGGGTGGAAATAGTAAATTTCTATAGAAAAAACTTCCTTTTTTTTTTTTTCCAGTACTCTGGGGTTCAACTAGAGTGTTGCTCATTCTTTGCAAGTATTCTAACACTAAGCTGCACCCAGAGCCCACTTTTTACCTTTCATTTTGAGACGGGATCTCCCTGAGGCAGGAGGATCATAAGTTTGAGACCAGAGGCAGCCTGCACAACTCAGTAAGACCCTATCTCAAAATAAAAAAAGGAGCTATGGGTACAGCTCAGTGGTGGAACACACTGGGTTCAGTGCCCCAGTACTTCAAAAAACAAAGAAAAAAGAAAAACCTTTTTTTTTTCTAGTATGTCTCTTTAATTTTATTTTTGTTAGTATTTTAATTATAAATATTGATTGGATGGGATTTAGCTCGGTTGGTAGAGCACTGCACTGCAGTCTCTGAAGTCCCGAGTTCAATTCCCAGCCCCACAGAAATGGGAGAAGGACCTGGCAATCCACTTCCAAGGCAATCCCAAAACAGCCATTGAAAACCCTATGAGGGTCGCTATGAGTCAGATACTGACTCAACGGCACCGAACAACAAGAACAACGTTGATGGGTTACAGAGTGATAATTCAGTTGATGTATCCAGTATGCCACTATCAAATCAGGATTGCTTACATTTCTATCTCCTTAAATATTTTACAGAACAAAGTAAACAAAAACAGGCAAAATTTTTGATTAATATGTAATGACAATTGTATGCTACTATGAGTTACAGCATGATTTTTTATATAGAGAGAAAAAACTTCTTAACAGGATGAGGTTAAACCATGGGGGGAGAAAACGAAGCTAGGAGAGTGTGTCCGTAGAAATTTATGTAGGGAAATAAAAGGGAAAAAAAAGAAATTTATGTGGGTAAAGTTTTAACATTATGACATCATCAACCACATCTATTGAAAGAAACTACTATCCTGTATACATGTCTGACCTTAGAAGCTACTACTTCTATGGGAGCTTGGAAGTTGTCACCCCTTCTACCTAGAGTTCATTGCAGCTTTGTCTTCCCAGAGAAAAAAATTATTCACAGGCTCTTTCAGTTAGTAAAATTGTAGTAGCAGTTCTTAGATTTCTCGCAAAATAGCTGTCCATGACATATTTTCCATAATGCAATCTAGTTCGTGTTTGAAGAACAAAAAATTATTAGATCAAATAGCACTTCTATTTTTATATATTACTTAAAAATATCTGGTGCTTATTTACCTGTTAAAATGAATGATTAAATAGCAGACAGTATACATAGAAGCTGAGATTTATGCTTAATTCTAAAACAATATTTTGATGTGGCAGAATTGGCCAAAGTATATGGCACAGAGGCATTTGCCCCCTCTGTATCCCAAAGAGTGGCTGACAGACTTATAGTTTGGGTAAATAAGGAGCTAAAAGCTTAACAGACTTATATTTTAGGATCTTCAAAATGTTTCTTTGTCACAGAGTAGCTGCACAAAATATCCTCCCTCCCTGTAGATCAGCAGCTTATTTTAAAAAAAGTTTTGTGACTTAGGATAGTGACCCTGTATCACATATACTTTTTCTTAATATTAAAGTTACAATATTCCCCGTTTGTATAATTAAGTATGCAATTAGTACTTGATGACCTAAAAATGTAAAAGGTGCCTTGTCACCTGAGCTGAGTTTGAGGATTCTTGGACCTATGGTATGAAGTTGAAGAGGCTAGAAGTTTATAACATTTCTTGTCAAAGTTCTGAATAATAAATTTACAGATTACTAAAACATGGCCAGTTGGTGAGGTAGGTAATGGGACACCACCAATACTTTCTTTCCAAAGCATGTTGGGTACAGGTAAAATTGCATTGCTAGGCCTGGTAAAACTCTTAATTTTTAAAAAGAACTAGATTCTATGGAAATAAATATGGAGGTTCCCCAAAAAACTGAAAATAGAACTACCATATTATCAAGCTATACCACTCCTGGGTGTATACCTGAAAAAATCTAAATCAATACACCGCAGAGTTACCTGCACATTCATGTTTATTACTGCACTATTCATAGTAGCCAAGACATGGAATCAACCTAGATATCCATCAGCAGGGAAATGGATAGAGAAAATATGGCATATATACAAAATTGAGTTTTACTCAGCCATAAAATGAGTAAAATTATGTCATTTGCAGGAAAATAGATGGAACTGGAGATCATCATGTTAAGCAAAATAAGCCAGACCCAGAAAGACAAATATCACGTTTTCTCTCATATGTAGACTCTCAAAGGGGGACTATTTAGGGAGACAAAGAAGATTAAAGGAAGGGGGGAGAGGGCAATAAGAAATGGGGAAAAGAAGGCAAATGTCACATTATATTAGGCAGCTGTCATTGCTGTAGCAGAAAAATCAACCCAAACAAACATGGGGGAAGAGTTTTATTGGGAGCTCACAGAGACTCAGTCCATAATGGCAGCAGGGCAGGCATGGCAGTGCCAGGGCCTGTGTTAGACAACCTCACAGTATGGCAAACCAGGAAGAAAGGGATGTGGGCTGTGGGTCCAGTGTAAAAACCTCCAAAGGCCTGTGTCCAGGGAGCTACTTCCACAAAGCAAGAATCCCACTTTCAAAAGTTTTATAACCTCCCAGGACAGCACCACCAGCTGGAGACCAAACATTAAAGCATATGACCTTTGGGGACACTTTATATTCAAACCATGACATGTTTTCTCCTATATGCAGGATCTAGATTAAAGTAAATGTGTGTGTGTGTGTGCGTGCGTGCGCGTGCGTGCGTGCGTGCGTGTGTGCAAAAGACATGCAAGCAGAAGGGGGACTCAGTGGGGAAGAAGGAGACCAGCAGAAGGAGGGTAATGGGGCAAGTGAGCATGAGCAATGTACAATGACATGCATGCGTGGAAATGTCATAGTGAACCCCATTGGTTTGTATACTAGCTTTAAAAAATTACTGATATAAAAATTAAATAAGAAGTAGATTCTACGTTGTTCGTCCAAACTTTTTTTCTTGTTTTTCTCCCACGATATAGTTTCTAAAGAACCAGTTATCTGCACTCCAGCTTTCTCAGGCTTTGAAAAGTCAAAAGTCAGTATTAACAACAAAGTCATTTTGCTGAAAAAAGAAGCACCTAAAGAAAAATCAGGTCTGTATCTAATGATTAAAATAGTTTGTTAAGCCGAACTAAAATACTACATGCAACTGAGAACTCCAAAGTGCACAGCTGCCAGGCGTGGTGGCGCTCGCCTGTAATCCCAGCGGCCCGGGAGGCGGAGGCAGGAAGATCACAAGTTCTAGACCAGAGGCAGTCTGCGTAACTTAGCAAGACCCTGTCTCAAAAAGTAAAAAAAATGGGCTGGGGGCGCAGCTCAGTGGTCCAGCACTAGCAAAGCATGCAAGTGCGAGGCCCTGAGTTCAACCCCCAGTACCGCAAAAAAAAAAAAAAAAAGTGCATGGCTTTGTGTTTGTATTGTTTTTGTTTTTGAAGTTTTAAATATTAGTGGGTGTTCTAATTAGGTTTCAGTTTTGGTAATGTTTTTGAAATTTTTTTTTAGCATTTGATGAAACCTTGTACAGTTGTTGGTACTCCTTTATGAATGTTAGCAACGACATTTGGTGTACACGGTGAACATTCATTTACCAGCCAATTTAATATGAAAGCTTCTTTCTAGGAGTGAGAACTTTAGTGCCCAGTGATATTTCTCTAGTAGGTCACATCCACACAACCAGCATTCATTCCATTTTGTTTCTGATCTGCTGTTCCTCAGACAGTCTGCATTTTTATTACATTTCAGAAGTTATAATCAAGAAGAGAAAACCTCGTTCCATGCTTCCCCTAAGTACAAGCCTTGACCACAGATCCAAAGAAGAGCTTCATCATGACTGTTTAGTACTAGCAACTGCACAACACTCCAAAGGTATAGAAATGCTCTTTCTTGACCCATCTAGGTACTGTCATATAAGGGGTACTTACTCCCCATTCTGACCTATCAGTACTGTGCAATGCTCTAAAGATGTAGTGCTCTGCTTTTGTCATCCTAAATCTAGCTGCTACCAACCAGTATTAGTATGTTAGCCTAAATATCTGAGCAAAAATTGATGCCTTCTGCTGTTTTCTCTATTGAGCCATATCTTTAGGCAGAAAAAAAGTGGTGTTTCCTCTTTAAAAATATACCCATAATGTGGCAGTTACATGATAGAAGTTTTTGTTTATAGAGGGTTTTTTGATTTTTGTTTTCCAAAGCCCATTATTTTCATATTTGAGTGACTTTATTTTTTAATTCTGAATTTGACGTGTTAAAAAGGATTGCCCATAATAAAATGAAATTCAAACTGTATAAAAAGAAAATAAATCTCCTTCCCATCCCTGGCACCCAGTCATCCACATTTCCTGCCTAGAAGCAATACTATTATCAGTTTCTTATGTCCTGTCAGAGCTATTTTATCTAAACATATATACACTGGTTTCTTTTGGGAGCTTTGCAATGACTTCCTATAACATACTCAATTAGCAATATATAGTTTTACATTATTTCCCTTACTGAAAATTAGTTGACTTTAGGCTGAAGATGTAGCTCATTAGTTGGTCACTTTCCTAGCATGCACAAGGCCCTGGATTTGATTCCCATCACTGTGAAAAACAAAAGAAGAAGAAAATTAGTTGACTTTTTTAAAAAGCAAAGAATGAGCCAGGCCCAGTGACTCATGCCTAGAATCTCAGTGATTTGGGAGGCCTGAGGCATCCTACAGAAGTTAGGGAGACAGGGCTGAGGTGCCAATCAGTAATAGAGCATTTTTCTAGCATGTGCAAGACTCTGGATGCAACCCCAAGTACTACCAAAAAATAAAAAAAAGCAGAGAATAAATATTGAATCCCTTTGTGGTAGTCCTCAAGGAATGCTAAGGGCATGCTTACTAATTTTGATTTGTTTATTTATTCATTTGCAGCATTTAAATACATGTTGAATTTTGGGTTCTCTTTTAACATATTTTCCCTCAAATCTTTCTTTGAGCCAAATTTGTTGTTAGGTGCCATGAAGTCGGGTCCAACTCATAGTGACCCTGTGTACAACAGATGAAACACTACCCAACATTATGCCATGCCCAGCACTGTTGTCAGTGCTTCTCTGCTATTCATTAGGTTTTCAATGGCTGATTATTTTTTGGGAGCAGGCTACTATGTTCTTCTCCCAACCCTACAGCACCTGGTGTTCCCAGGCAGTTTCCCATCCAAGAACTAACCAGGCCCAACCCTGCTTAGCTTCTGAGATCTGACAGGATCAGATGCCAGGGTGGTACAGGTGCAGACTTGAGCCAGATAGAAACTGTATTATCTCATTGGATTTTCCTCAATCTGAGCTTTAAAATGTCATACATATTTTCATGTTTTGCTACCTTCATAACCAGCAGGATCTCTGTTAGAGTAAACAAAGGCACAGAGCTCTGATTTTCTCAGTATCTGCCATAAGCATTTGATCATACAATCAGAAGTTATAGGATAGAAAATGGCAACCTATGTAATGACTGCATCTGATATTTTATTTTTCCATTTTAAATTCACAGAGCTAAATGAGGATGTGTCTGCTGATCTTGAGGAAAGATTTCACCTGGGGCTTTTCACAGACAGGGCTACCCTGTATAAAATGATTGAAACTGAAGGTGAGACAAATCCGGTAACATAATCCCATCCATTTTCGTACTTCTAGACATTCATATGCACCTCTTTTGTGGCTGCCATCCTCTGGCATTGTCATTAGTTTTACATGTTTATGAATATGCTCCTGACTTATATACTTATACATACCTTGCATCATCATATGACCTAAACACACACTGTTCATCTCCCACTGTGAGTGCAAGTGAAAATAGTTGGGCGGACAAATGACCATGTGGGCTTCTGACCCTATTAAAATCGTTCTGGTAGATGACTTTACTCATCAGTGAGTGACTACATATTTCCTTTCTTTCACTCCGCCTTTCTGGACATCAGTGAAGACAAATGTCTCTGAAACATATTTCAAACATTACCTCTTCCAAACAGGAAAAAGTCACTTGGAAAATGGCCACCCAGAGTTATTTCACCAGCTCATGCTTTGGAAAGGAGACCTAAGAGGTGTTCTCCAGACCGCAGCAGAAAGAGGGGAGCTGACAGATAATCTTGTGGCTATGGCACCAGTGGGTATGTTCGACAAAAGTACCACCATCCGTCACCTCTAAGATAGGTCTACTAAAGATGGCTCTTAGCAGTCCTGCTCTTAAGCTTAAAATCACTTACAGATATTGTTAGATGCAAAGCTAATTCTATATAGCAACTGACTAATACATCAACCTAAATGCTACAAAAAGACACGTCACTAGTACACCTTAATGGCAAAAGCATCATTGCTGATTCTGCATTACTATAACAAAAGACCTAAAGCTGGGAACTTTCTGGAGGTTCTGGAGCATAGTGCCTGTTCACCTGTGGCAAGGGCCTCCTGATAAGTAGTATCACAATGGTAGGAGTGCAGGCAAAAGAAGTCTCTTGGCAAGACAAGAAGCCAGAGACTAGAGAGGGGCCACACTCGCTTTTTGAGAGAGTAGGATAGTGCTGGATATTGAACACGGCCTTGTGCCTTTTAAGCACATGCTGTACCACTGAGCTACACTCCAGCCCAAGGCTGGCTCTTTTTCTAAAAACTGGGTCTTATAGGAATTTGTCCACTCCACAAGATCAACATCAGTCTTTTCCAAGTGCAGTACTCCATGAGCTTCTTACCTTCCACTAGGTCCCACCTCTTACAGGTTACAACATGTTTCAACCATGTCTCCAGCACATGAACCTTTGAGGGACCAACCACATCCAGACCATAGCATGTGAGACCCTCTTGAAGGACAATTCAGCCATTATCTGATAAACTTTTAAATGCCTGTAACTTGTGGCTCAGCAGTTTCAATTATAGATATTTATCTAACTATACTCACACACACAAAATGATAAATACATACAGACTTTCACAAAAGACTGCAAGAACCTCCATGTCTGGTTAGATCATATACATTCATCCAATAGAAACTCCTACAGATACCAAAAGAATGAGGCAGCTCTGTGCATTCTGACATGAAATGGAGCTCCAAAGTGTAAAAAGTAAAAGGTATCAGGGTGAAAGTACACAACATAATATTTAATACTCATTTTTATTTACACAACAGTGTGGTTGTATATTGACAGACTCTTTCGGAAGAAACTGGTCACAATGGTTGACTAGAGGGAAAGGAATTTGAGCAGAGTGTGGCAGGAAGGTGCCAAGAAAACAGGGAAGCCTTTATTCCTTTAGCTTGTTGTTCAAGTACTCTGTGGAGAGGGAGAGAGAAGTATACAGTTCATGAGTTTATAATGAATTTCACAAACTGAAAATACCATTTGTAATAGCACCCATGTCGAGAAACACCATTACCAACACTGAAAGTTCACCTCATGCTCCCTTCCATTCTCTGACTACCCCTACCCCAACAGGGTAACTACTTTCCTAAACTTCCATACCTTTTTGTGGCTTCTGAATTTTGTTCTATTTTGTATGATACAGTCAAAAACACAGCTTATGTTTCAGAATGTGAGGATGGGGAGGTAAATGAAGCAGATGACTTGTAGTGGCAATTGAATTAGTATCTAAACGTTCTGTTAAATGCCAAATGTACTTCTTTCTTTCTTTTCTTTCTTTCTCTTTCTTTTCTTTTCTCTTTCTTCCTTAAATCTTTTATTTTTAAGCCACCATTTTTTCATTTTTTCAGCTGGCTACCACGTGTGGCTGTGGGCTGTGGAAGCATTTGCCAAGCAGCTATGTTTCCAAGATCAGTATGTCAAGGCTGCCTCTCATCTGCTTTCTATCCACAAAGTGTATGAAGCTGTGGAGCTGCTCAAGTCAAACCATTTTTACAGGTCTGTATCTTCCTAGATTCGAGCCAACAGTTGGACGTAATATAAAGTAATCTAAACTTTATTGTTATGGTGGTGACAACTCCCCTCAACTTTTGTCTGTCTGTAATTTCACCTTCATCTTAAAGGATGTTTTCACTGGATATATAATTCTAGACTGGAAGTTCTTGTCTTTCAATGCTTCGTAAGTACTCTATTTTCTCCTGGTTTGCACTGTTTTTGACTTTCGTGTTTTTTGTTAGTTTGTGTTTGTTTTTGTTTTTTGACACATGGTCTCACTAGGTAACCCAGGTTAGCCTTGAACTTGTAATTCTCCTGCCTCAGCTTTCCAAGTGCCAGAATTACAGGCATGTACCACCATACCTACCTGCATTAATTTTTATCTTTATTATATAAGAACTGTATTTTTGTATTGTTTTTTCTCTGTTTTTAGGCCTTTCTCTGACACTAATTTTAGGGAATTTGATGTGTTTGCTGCGATTTTTTTGTTGTTTACCCTGTTTTGGTTTTGTCGTCTTCCTTTAGAAAGTACTGAATTTTGTTTTGGCAAGCAGTAAAGTTATGAGAGGATCACCTTGATCTTTTCATGACTTGTTTAAGCTTTCTTAAGGCAGATTTAAAGAAATCCATATTGAGGAGTTAGTTTGGCACTCCTTACTTCTTATGTCTTTGTTAAATTCCTTGTGTGTTCAGCAAGTCAGAACTCGGATGTCTCTGGGCCCTGACAGTTCTGGTAATTGTTCAGCTTATTGCTCCCTAATTGTTTTGATTCACACATGAGCACTTCCTACATTATCCATGGTTTTGTATTCAGCCAGAGATTCACCAGAATCCCCAAGCAGATTCTGGCATTCTTTCTCTGGACACCTTCTTCCATTTTAGAATTCTACTCCTTAGATTCCAGGTTTACCATCTCCGCTCCATTCTGTGAGACCACTGAGGCTCTACTGAGGTTCCACTCAGGAAAGCAGCTTCCGGCAGAAAGTAAGCCAGTGTCATGATAGAATGCACATTATTTGTTTCCTTTCTCTCAGAATGACAGTTCCTTACTGCCTGTTGTCCCAAGTCTAAAAATACATACATATTTTGTCCCATATTTTAGTTTTGTGGCAGGAGAGTATCTAGTCTCATTACTCCATTATGGCTAGACATATAAGTCCCAAATATGTTCTCTCTTTAGATCATTTTCATTCCACCTGTAACTTATATTGGCTACAAATCAAAAATTATATGCCATTTGGAAAATATTAGTTCAGTGAGTAATACAGATCTTTCAAATAAAAAAAAAATCACTCTTGGAGCGGTAGCACATACGTGTAATCCTAATGACTCAAGAGGCAGAGGCAGGAGGATTGAAAGTTCAAAGCCAAAGGCAGCCTGCATAACTTTGCAAAACCCGTCTCAAGATAAAAAAAAAAAAAAATTGTAATCCCAGCGGTTTGGGAGGCAGAGGCAGGAGGATTGCAAGTTCGAGACCAGGGGCAGTCTGCGTAACTTAGGGAGACCCTGTCTCAAAAAAGTGAAAAAAATGGGCTGGGGGTGCAGCTCAGTGGTTCAGTACTTGCAAAGCATGCAAGTGCAAGGACCTGGGTGCAACCCTCAATACTGCAAAAAAAAAAAAAAAAAGAGAGAAAGAAAAGGTGCTTGGGATGTAGCTCAGCGTTAGAATGCTTATGAAGTTTGCACAAAGTATGTACTAGGTTCTAGGTTCAGCCCCCTAGTACCATAAACAAAAAAATCAAAAAAAGAAAATCACATTCCTTTTTTTTTCTCCTTTACTGGTAAATGTTGGTGGGGTATGGAGTAATACAACATTTACTTTCTCCATTATGTAATTATTATATCACTTTTTGTACACTTTCATCAACTTATGAGGTTTATGGAACCTTTAACTAATACACGGTAAAACTCATACATACTTGGGTTATGTTCCCCTGTTTTTCCCATGTACTCATGAAATTGCATCATTTACATTAAGATTATCTTCTCCCCCTTTTCTCTTTACATTGTTTCTCCTCCCCATCCCACTTTCTGTAGTCTTCTCTTACCTTTACTAATCCTTTCCCTCCTTCTTTCAAAAATCACATTCCTTAATATCACCATCAGTCACATCAGAAAAGTCTTTCATTGCCAGGCATAGTGGCACACCTGTAATACCAGTGAATTGGGAGGTGGAGGCTGGAGGGTCGTGTGTTCAAGGGCAGAGGCAGCCTGCATAACTTAGCAAGACCCTGACTTAAAATAAAAAATGGCCTGGGAGGGCAGCCCAGTGGTAGAGCACTTACAAAGTATACACAAGACCCATGCTCACCAGGTGTAGTGGCCTACACTTGTAATCCCAACACTTAGGAGGCTGAGGCAGGAGGATCTACACCAACGCCAATCTGGGCTACAAAATAAGACCCTGTCTCAAAAAAACAACAAAAAAAAAACTTTCACTTTTAGAAAGCTGCCAAGTTCCTAATAGCAAATATAAGTTTTCTAAAATGGTCATTTTTCACTAGAAGTTTAAATTTTGTCATTGGCAGCAATTACAGTTGGTTTTCTGTGAAATGGCAGGATTAATTTGTTCATTTTTGAGAAAATGTCTGTCAACATACTCAATGTTAGTTACTTACTTATCTGTTAAGATTTTTGTTTATGAAATAAGGTTCCATGATAAAATCGGCTAGTTTGGTTTGCAATTCATTCATATAAGTTTTTCCTAGAGACAACCACCATACTTTGAAATACAGTAGAGAACACATGTTCTTGCCATTTTGTCACATGGAATATTAGAATGTTCCAAGGATTTAGTAAAATTATTTGTACTGATTTATAAAGAGCACTCACTATTTTTTTTAAATTAAGGCTACTACCTTGATTCTTTTTTTGAGAAACATCTGGCTGCCTAGCCCAGGCTGACCTCAAACCCTCAATCCTGCCTCAGCCTCCCCAATGCTGAGATTTCAGGCTTGACCTGCCATGCTCAGCTCACTACCTTGCATCTTGCTCATATGACAGCAGTTTTACCCACCATTGTTTTTGCACAATCAGTACAAATTTCAAAACATTTCTTAAAAAGCAAATAACCAGCCATGGCTCAGTTGCGCATGCTTGTCATCCCATCAACTCAGGAGGCAGAGGCAGGAAGGTCACAAGTTCAAAGCCAGAGGCAGCCTAGGTAACTTAGTGAGACCCTGTCTCAAGATGAAAAATATAAAAATGGGACTGGGGGTGCAGCTCAGTGGTAGAGCACTTGCAAAGTATGGGTTCAGCATCTAAGTACTGCAAAAAAAAAAAAAAAAGGTAAATGACCTCTTGGTATTATTATACAAGTAGTTTGTATCGCCTCAGTCCACCACAAAGGGTCTTGGGCCCCTGGGAATCCACAGACCACACTATAAGAATTGCTGATGTAAGCCAGGCACAGTGGTGCATGCTTGTAATTCCAGCAATTCGGGAGGTGGAGGCAGGAGGATTGGAAGTTCAAGAGCAGGGGCAGTCTGCATAATTTAGTGAGACCCTGTCTCAAAAAGAAAAAAATGGGTTGAGGGTGCAGCTCAGTGGTACAGCACTTTCAAAGCATGCAAGCACAAGGCCATGGGTTCAACCCCCAGTACCACCAAAAAAAAAAAAAAAAAAAAATTGCTGACCTGAAGAATTGGATGAACTATGTTTTGTTGTTTGGGGTTTGTTTTGCAATATTGGAGGTTGACCCCAGGGCCTCACATATGCTAGGCAAGTGCTCTGCTATTGAGCTGAACCCCAACCCCTTTTTTATTTATTATTTTGAGACAGGGTCTCAATGACAGAGGCTGCCTCTAGCCTCAGACTTACAATCCTCCTGCCAGTGCCTCCCCACTTGCTGGGATTACAGGTGTGTACCACCACACTTGGCTTGGAGCACATATTTTTAACTTGCCTGTGTAGTGGAAGAGTGTGGTTGTTTTTTTTTTTTTTTAAATAGGAAGATGGAACAATACAGGCATCTCAAAAGGGATGGTTTGTCTTGCAGCCCCTCCTAGAGCCTTATACAAAGGAGCATTTCAAATTGACTAAAGCAATTGTTCTTCCCGTTAGAGAAGCTATTGCGGTTGCCAAGGCCCGGCTGCGTCCTGAAGACCCGGTGCTGAAGGACCTGTACCTTAGCTGGGGAGCCATCCTGGAAAGAGATGGCCATTATGCTGTAGCAGCCAAATGGTAAGCCAGAGTGAAACCCTGGTGCACCCAAGCAGAAGAGCCTCCACCAAGAAAAGCAGGACAAGCACAGAAGTACTGAATACAGAAGTGACTAGAAAGTGGCTAGAAAATTTAAAAAGATATGTGTATTAAACCCAGCTTCATAAGACTCACCAGGATCCTTCTCAGTATTTATATAAGTCACCATAACTATTCAAGGAACCTCAGTGGCAGACTCAGAAATTACATCTTTTTCTAGTGATATCTTTTATCATCAAACAAGGAGAATGGGAGGAAATGACTCCTCCATTCAGGTTCACTTCAGCATGTGTTAAGGTGCCTTTATATTCTGAACCCACATACTGTTCTCTCTTGTGCACTGTGCTGAGCTGCTCTGGCCTCAGCCTTCATAGGAAGAACCAGACATTGGCATCAGGGACCACAGGAGACACATGCAACCCGCTGGGGAGTATGGTGGGAGATCTATTGATGACTGTTTGTTTGGGGTTTTCATTCATATTGCAGCTATTTAGGAGCCACTTCTGCTTATGATGCTGCCAAAGTTTTGGCCAAGAAGGGGGATGCAGCATCACTGAGAACAGCTGCGGAGCTGGCCACCATCGCAGGAGAGAATGAGCTGTCTGCTTCTCTGGCTCTCAGATGCGCCCAAGAGCTGCTTCTGGCCAAGAACTGGGTGGGAGCCCAGAGCGCCTTGCAACTGCATGAAAGTCTGCAGGTCAATCTGCTGTTTATGTCTTCATGTTTAAGAGGGAAGTGTCCCAAATCCTTTTTCAGTCAGACCCAAGAAAATAGCCTCAGGTGCACAAACTACCAATTTGACAGGTATCCTTAGAAGGGCCCAGCAAGAGCTGGGCACAGTAGGCAAAAGCAGCCTGTGCCCAGCTAAGTGGTAGAGCACTTGTCTCCGCGTGTGCAAGGCCCTAGGTTCAACCACCCAGTACTGTAAAAAAATAAAAATCAGTGTTCAGCCTTTCATGGGTTGCAGTCTAGTGTTTCCACAGTGATGTCATTAGCACTGTCTTCCTTGAGGGAGAGAGTGGTTGGCTGAAATCATGCTGCTCTGCATGACCACACCCCTCTTCAGCTATAAACTATTAAAAAATATCCTAAGGAAATAGAAATGTTTTATTTCTTAAGTATGTATTTGTTGCTATCTTGCTAAAAATGGTTAACTGGTTGGGGGTATATCTCAGTGGTAGAGTGCTTGCCTAATGTGCAAAACTCAATTCAGTCCCCAGCACTACAAATAATAGGTAACTTACACTGCCTTCTTTTATTAGCATATATTAATTGTACAAAAGAATGGGTTTGATAGTGCAAATTCCATAGGTGCATAGACAGTCCTTTGATCATATTCACCTCTCCCCACCACTGATTTTTTTGACACATCAAAATTGAGATTATATTTAAAACTTTGGCATTCTTTCCTCGTTTCCAAAGCACAAATGGACATTTCATCCATTTCAAGTGACTTTCCTTATCAGATATGCAAGTGAACTATTTAAGTTTATTTTTCTCTAGAATACTAACAAGGCCTAGAAACAGGTCCTCGCTGAGTATTCAGAGCCCAAAGAAGATGTATCAGTGGGAAGTAGCTTTCGCAGAGCAGCAAAATAAAAAATGGAGGCAAAAGTAGTACACCATGGAAGATAGTGCCACTGGCTATATTACTGATAAAATGACCAAATCTAGAGAGAGCTTAATTTATCCACAACCAAAAATAGCCTTCCAGACTATTATTTAGCATTTTCTTTTTTGTCTGTGAAACAGCATTCTTTTTTTTTCTTTTTTTTTTTTTTTTTTTTTTTTTTTTTTTTGTGGTACTGGGGGTTGAACCCAGGGTCTCTGCTTGCATACTCTGCAAGCTCTAGACCACTGAGCTACACCCCCAGCCCATTTTTTTACTTTTTGAGACAGGGTCTCACTAAGTTACGCAGACTGCCTCTGGTCTCGAACTTGTGATCCACCTGCCTCCACCTCCCGAGCCGCTGGGATTACAGGCGTGTGCAACAGCGCCCGGCTGAAACAGCATTCTTAACAAAGCAAAAACAAACAAACAAAAAAAACCCTGAAACCTTATACTAAATATCTAAATAATCTTTTTTTTTTTTTTTTTTTTTTTTTTTTTTTTTTTTTTTTTTTTTTTTTTTTTTTTTTTTTTACTTTTTGAGACAGGGTCTTGCTAAATTATGCAGACTGTCTCTGGTCTCGAACTTGCAATCCTCCTGCCTCTGCCTCCCAAGTCGCTGGGATTACAGGTGTGCACTACTGTGCCTAGCTCCTATGCCAAGTATTGTAAGGTCTATTTTAACTGTATGGCACAAGCTTAACTGAGAAAATATAGGGGCACACAAGCCGCCTGAGGCAACTAAAAATCCACCAAAAACATTTTCAGAGCTTTGCTCTCTGCTTTTGTTCTCCAGTTAATTCTCTGTCAAACCTACTTGAGCATTGCCCTGCTGCCTGCCCCAGCTGTCACCTCTCCAGCATCTTTGGCTCAGTCTGAAGCTTGGGGAGGGAAAAAGAACCTGAGGAGCCCAGCCCATCTTTTCTCAAACTGAGCTATAAGTTTAGGTGGCGAGCCTACCTATGGCTTAATTGTAGTCAGTGGAGCTGTAATTGAATGGTTTCTTGGGGTCCAAGGGCCCAAGGGTGGAATTCCCCCAGACTCACCTGGAAAATGCTTGTCCGATCCTGCCTCTTTTCCCTCACACATACTGAGGTCAGAAGGGCAGCTCCCTGGAAGGGATACAGGTGCAAGGGGGAAGGTTTTTCAGGTGACCCAGGCACTCTCCCTGTGTGACGACGACTCCTCTTTGCTGTTGGGTCCCAGGGCCAGAGATTGGTGTTTTCCCTCCTTGAGCTACTGTGCAGGCGTCTGGAGGAAAAGCAGCTTCCAGAAGGCAAAAGCTCCTCCTCCTCTTACCACGACTGGGCCATAGGCACCGAAGGGCCTTTTGTGTCGAGAGTGAGTGCCGTGTGGAGGAGCATCTTCAGCCTCACCAGCCCCGACCAGTATCAGGCGGCCTTGCAGAAGCTGCAGGACATCACATACCCATCTGCTACCAGCAACACTCCCTCCAAACAGGTACCGATCTGCACCAGCTTTTCATGTTAGTTCCTTGTATTAAGGCTTCCGTAGTCCACATCAGGGAACAGGGACACAAGTAGAATATGGTTTGCATTTTGGAAAAGATAAAGGCAGACCCAGGTACACTGGAAAGATCACTTCAGAATAACTAAAACCCCTTACCTTCAAAGTGGGTCTTAGGTAAGTATTCCCCTTTTCAAAAACATCGAAAAAATATAGAAAAGCAGTGAATAGTATAGTTAGCACTCCTCAACCAGAATTAACACTAGCAAGAACCCAAGTGTCCATCAAGTGGTGAATGGATATGCAACCATGGTGCAGCCATGCAAGTAAATACTGCATCTTTAACAAGAAAAAGGAGCAAATTTCTGGTGTACAAATCAGTGAATCACAAAAACATGCTAAGTCCTGAGGCCAAAAGACTACTGCCCCATGGTTCTATTTATATGAATATGGGTTGCCAGGGAGTGTGGGGAGGGAATTGCCTAAAGGAAGTCTGTGGTAGTGGTTTTGGTTGACAGCAGTTGTTTTGATTTTGGTGGTAGTTACAAATGAACTGTGTATTTGTCAAAACTCATCAAATTATGTGTGCAAAATTGATTGACTTTAACTGTATTCCCAGGTTTGTTTGGGTTTGTTGTTATTGTTGTTTTAACAGTACTTAGGGATTAAACCCAGGGCCTCACACATACTTTACAAATGTTCTACCACTGGGCTGCACCACCAGCCCATTTTTAAATTTTTTTTTATTTTGAGTCAATGTCCCACTAAGTATGTAAGCTGCCTCTGGCCTTGAATCCACAATCTTCCCTCCACCTCCTGAGTCACTGGGATTATAGGCATGTGCCACTACACCCGACTCAGAAACTTACTTTTTATTTTCATTTTTATGGGATTCCCCCCACCTTATCATAAGGTCTCACTATGTAGCCCAGGTTGACCTGGATCTCAAGATCCTCCTGCCTTGGCCGTTCAAGTGCACTACCATGCCCAGCCCTCAATTTTTTGTTCTAATTAAATGCAGAAGTTGAGCTGGGTTTGGTGGTGCACACCTGTAATGCCAGCAGCTCCGATGGCTGAAACAGGGGTATCACAGGTTGAAGGCCTGAGGCAGCCTTTGTAACTTTGTAATTGAGACCCTGACTTAATTTAAAAAATAGAAAGGGGAACACCGGGCACTGTGGCGCACACCTGTAATCCCAGTGGCTCGGGTGGTGGAGGCGGGAGGATCGCAAGTTCGAGACCAGAAGCAGTCTGTGTAATTTAGTGAGACCCTGTCTCAAAGAGTAAAAAATGGGCTGGGGGTGCAGCTCAGTGGTCCAGCACTTGCAGAACATGCAAGTGCAAGGCCCTGGGTCCAACCCTCAGTACCACAAAAAAAAGTAAAAATAAAAATAGAAAGGGGGCTGAAGGTGCAGCTCAGCTCAGTGTTAATTGTGTTGTTGTTAGGTGCCTTCAAGTCAAGTCCGACTCATAGCGGAGTTGAGTCCGACTCATAGCGACCCTATGTACAGCACATCGAAACACTTCCCGATTCTGTGCCAAGCACATGATCTTACTTAGGTTTGAGCCCATTGTTGCAGACACTGTGTCAGTCCATCTGGTGGAGGGTTGTCCTTTTTTTCATTGACCTGCCACTCTACCAAACATGGTGTCTTTCTCCAGGGATTGATGTCTCCTGACTACATGTCCAAAATATGTCTGAT
>VMDO01027727.1:0-24867 GCA_007922755.1 Pedetes capensis | reverse complement strand
TGTTCTAATTTTCTTCAGCTTCAGTTTGAACTTGCATATGAGAAGTTGATGGTCTGATCCACAGTCAGCACCTGGTCTTGTTTTGACATTTTGTACAGAGCTTTTCCATCGTCTCTTTCCACATATGCAGTCAATTTGATTCCTGTATGTTCCATCTGGTGAAGTCCATGTGTATAGTCTCCGTTTATGATGTTGAAAAAATGTATTTGCAATGAAAAGGTCATTGGTCTGACAAAATTCTATCATGCGATCTCCAGCTTCATTTCTGTCACCAAGACCATATTTTCCAACTACTGGGCCTTCTTCTTTGTTTCCAACCTTTGAAAACCCTATGGACTTGGCATTACTTTGAGTTAAATTTTGTGGCATTGTTCTTATTGTTGTTGTTAGGTGACATCAAGTTGGCTCCCACTCACGGTGATCCTTTGTACAACAGAACAAAACATTCTCTGACACCGTGCCATGCCCAGCACTATGTCAGTGCTTTTCTGCTGTTCTTAGGGTTTTCAATGGCGATTGTTTCAGGAGTGGATTGTCAGATCCTTCTCCCTAACCAGCAGCACCTGGCATTCCGAGGAGTTCTCCTATCCAAGGACTAACCAGGTCAACCTTGCTTAGCTTGCAAAATCAGGTGGGATCGGATATGAGGGTCCTATGGCTGCAGACTTTGTGGCATTACAATAAAAATTTATAGAAATGTTTAGGAAACTGTATTAAATTATATGTTTGTCAAGCATAGTGGCACATGCCTATAATCCCAGCATTTGGGAGAAGGAGGCAGGAAGATTATGATTTAGAAGTCAGCCTGGTCTACATAGCAAATCTGAGGCTAGCCTGCATTACATGGTAATATCTGCTTTAAAAAATAATTAATTTAATAGAGTATATGTTGAAATTTAAGGTGCGATTATTGTTGTTGTTAGGTATCATCAAATTGGATCCAATTCATAGTGACCCTGTGCACAACAGAACAAAACACTCCCCAAAACTATGCCATTCCCAGTGCTATGTCAGTGCTTCTTTGCTATTCATAGGATTTTCTATGGCTGATTGTTTTGGGAATGGATAGCCAAGTCATTCTCCCATATTTGTGGTGCTGGGTTTCGAATCTAGGGCCTCAGAGAGTAAAGAACAACACTCTACTGATTGAGCTAAACCCTAGCTGAAAGGTGCAATTACATTAGGTTAAAGGCTTTCAGAAGAAAAATTAGAGTTGGCATACTTTTTATTTTAGATTCAGTTATTGACAACCACACCACAGATAAAGTCACTGTTTTGTTTTTTATTGGAAATTTTTAATGTACAACTCAGTGGGTTTCATTATGGTATTTCCAAATATGCATTTCATTGCTCACATAACTTCCTCCTTACCCTCTCATGACCTTCCTCCCCTGTCCCCCCACCAATGGTCACCTTTCTACTTGCATGACTTTGTGTGAGAATATTTATCTGTTTACATGTAACCCAATTTTAAGTCCAATTTTTTCTATAATGATCTATCTTTTTACATTCTCAGCAGTAGTAGATGAGTGATCTAGTCCATTTACATTATTGCCAGACTTTGGTATTACTGCTATTATTATTATTTTAGTTTAGTTATTCCTGTAGGGTTTTTTCTTATCTTCCCCATTTTTTCCCACCATATTCATAAAGTTGTACTGTTTACATTGAAGTTGACCTCTCTCCCTTCATCCCTCCTCATTGACCCTCCTCCCCTCCCATCTTGCCAGTCATTGCTTCCCTCTGTTAGATCCCTCCCTCCTTCTTTCCATGCCTTAAATTGTCTCTTCTATGCTAAGTTTAATTGAGCTTTTTATTATGTTTCAATTTATATATAGGATTTTTTTCTTTCCTTTAAGTTTGATTCAGCTCCCACATATGAGCAAGAATATATGGTATTTCTCTTTTTGGGCTTGTGTTTGTTCACTTAAGATGATGTTCTCCAGTTCCAACTATCTCGCTACAAATGACATTATTTCATTTTTTAAAATTGCTGAGTAGTATTCCATTGAGTATATGTACCACAATTTTTTTATCCATTCTTCTGTTAATGGGCACTTTGGTTGATTTCATATCCTTGCTATTGTGAAAAGTACTGCATTGATTGTGGAGATGCAGGTGCCTTGTAGTATGATAACTCATCTCCCTTTGGGTATATTCCCACTGGGCCATGTGGCAGGTCTAATTTTAGTTTTCTGAGATATCTCCATATTTATTTCCAAAGTGCTTGAACTACTTTACAGCTCCACCAACAGTGTAAGAGGGTTCCCTTTTTTCCACATCCTTGCCAGCATTTGTTATTTGTTTTATTGATCTTGGCCATTCTTACTGGAGTAAGGTGGAATCTCAGAGCTGTTTTCATTTGCATTTCCCTACTGGCTAGGGATATTGAGCATTTTTATATGTGCTTCATGGCCTTATGAAATTCTTCATTTGAGAACTGTGTATTAAGTTCCTTTGTCATACACAAGTGGGCAACAGAGTCTTCCTTTATTTGTGGGTTGTTTCCTTTGCTGTACAGAAGCTTTGTAGTTTCATGTAATCCCATTTATGTATTCTTGCTGCCATTTTTCTGAACAATTGGAGTCTTATTGAGGAAATGCTTTCCTATTCTTCATTTGAGAACTGTCTATTAATTTCCTTTGCCCATTTGTATATTGAATTATTTGTTGTTTTGGGAGTTGCTTTTTTGAGTTCTTTATAAATTCTGGAAATTAATCCTCTGTCCAATGTATAGGATGCAAAGATTTTCTCCTGTTTAGTGGAGTCTTCCTTGACTCTGTTGGTTGTTTCCTTTGCTATACAAAAGCTTTGTAGTTTCATGCAATTCCATTTATCTATTCTTGCTGCCATTTTCTGAACAATTAGAGTCTTACTGAGGAAATGCTTTCCTATGCCTATATGTTGGAGCATATTGCCTATCTTTTGTTCTAGTAATTTTAAAGTTTCTGGTTTTATGTTGAAGTCTTTTGTCCATTTGAGTTAAATCTTGTGCGTATTGAAAGGTGTGGGTCTGTTTTATTTTTCTGCAAATGGATATCCAAGTTTCCCCGCACTATTTATTGAAAAGGCTATTCTTTCTCCATTTTGCCTGTTTTGCTCCTTTGTCAAAAATCAGGTGGCTATAGATGCGTTGGTGTATCTCTGGGTCCTCTATTCTGCTTCACTGGTTTTCAGGTCTATTTTTGTGCCAGTACCAAGCTGTTTTTGCTACTACAGCCCTATAGTTTAAAGTCAGGGATTTTGATCCCACCTACACTAGTTTTGCAGCTTAAGGATGTTTTGGGTATACATGTTTTTTTGTGTGTTTCCATGTGAATTTTCCCATCATTTTTTCTATTTCTGTAAAGTCTGTCATTGGAATTTTAATGGGGATTGCATTAAATCTATAGATTGCTTTTGGTAGTAGAGCCATTCTTACAATATTGATTCTCCCAATCCTTGAGCAGGGGAGATCACGGAGATCCCTGCCTCCTCCACAGAGCTTGAGTGCTGAGATCTCAGCTGAGAGAGTGCAGCCCAGACTGCAACAGTGGATGATGGCTAGCCTGATCCCAATGCTGGGCTCACTGTCCTTTTCTGTGACCCAAGCCCCACTCTGCTTGCTCGCAGATCCCCCACTGTGGTGAGCAAGATGATGTTGTGGTACCCCCAGTGAATCTGAGGCCTGTGCTCCTATGTGGAACTCATGCTACCTTGCCCTTCTGTTGCAAACTACAGGGCTAGGACCTAAGCAAGAGGAGAATGATGGCTGCACTGGCATGCCTGCCACACCTGGAATCTGGGTGCCCTCTGCCCTTCATGTGACCCAAGCCACATAGTGCTCACTGGCCGATTCCACACTTCAGCGGACAGGATGATATCTTGCTACCCCAGTGAATCTAGGGCCTGCACTTCCATGTGGGACTCATACAACCCTGTTCTGTGGTGAACTGTGTGGCTAGGACCTTAGTGGTGTGGGAATGGTGGCTGTGTTGGCCACACACTTGGAGTCTGGCCCTCTGTCCTATCCTATTGTCCTGAGCCCCTCTGCACTGGTACACCTCATACAACCCCCAGAGTTTCTGTGGTCCACACTCCCACATGAGACTCATGCCCCACTGCTCTGCTATGACAAGCTGCACAGCCAGGACCTCTGCTGTGGGGGAATGGTGGACATGCAGCTGGCACAGCACCTGGTATCTGAGGACTCACTCACCAGTTGCTCTCCATGGGAAGTGCTACCTGTGTCTTATCAGAAGGATGTTGGTGGGGTGTCAGGGCTGCACTCCTTAGGGTATCTGAGCTCCAGATACCTGGGTGAAATTTTCCCCTGGGTTGTATGTTCTCCATGCTCTGTGATGAAGATGATGGGGGATCATCCACAGCAGTTTTTCGAGTTCTTCTCCACTTTTGATTTTCAATCTTGTTGACTTCTGCAGTCTCTCCACCTTCTGCACAGTCCACATAGTGCCAGAGGAATTGCTGGTAGGTTTTCTGGCTGCCTAGTTCTGTGTAGCTGACAATTTTCTCTTCCCACTGGAGCAAGTATCCGTCTGGTAGTGCACTCTCACTGATCTGCCACACTGATTTCTTCTCCCTTTTCAAAAATTCTTCCACCATTGGTGATATTTACCTAACCTTGTGGATTTTTAAAAAATTTTTATATACCCCTAGCTCTTATCTAACTTATTTCTGTCTGACTGATCAATATGAGTTCTAAGCCATTGTTTAAGCTCTCCTATCTCTCCACATCTCCAGGTGGGTATTATCTGTCCACCATCTTAGCCAAGTACCTCTAATAAAGCCACTGTTAATAACTTAGAGTACATTCTTTCAGGCACTTATGGGTACACACAATACATTCATGCATATCTATTTCTAAAATGTAAAAGATTCTACAAGCATTTCTTAACTTGCTTTTAATTATTTAAATTTACAAAATATCTTATCAATTTAACTGTGATGTGATGTTTTATAGACTGAATACCAGTAAAGGAATATTTGAATAAAACACCATTTTAGTTACTGATAATTTTATGGTATTGAATTTATATAATATATTTCTTGTTGCACAGGTATTTTAGTTAATTTATTATCTCTAATGCTTCACTGTTACAAGAAATAACTCAGTGCAGTACTGAACTATGAGTACTCTCAACTACTTAGGTGAACCTCAGAATCTTATTACATTAAATAAAAGAAGCCAGACACAGAGTTCTTCTGGCCATTTGCCTCCATTCCTGTGACATTCTAGCAAAGGCAGAGCAGTAGTTGCCTATGGACAGGTGTAGGGGAGGTCAGTCATGAGAGTTACTGGGAAACTTTCTGAGGTGGTAAAAGTAATCTATGTCTTGACTAGTTACACAGTTGTGTTTGTCAAAGCTCTTTGGACTGCACATTTAAAAGTGACATGTTTCATCATTTGTAAGTTATATTTCAGTTGAACTAATTTTAAAATACTGAGGATTTGCTACAAAATAATCTTTCTTTACCATATTCTCAATATATTATTAATTGCAATGAAGTTATAAAATTACTGTTATGTAAAAAGTAGAAAAATGATACAATTATTAAACACATAAAGTTATAGTAATCTAATTGAGAATAAGAAATACACAATTGTTCATTTTTATAAAGGAAAAATGGGATGCACTACATAAAAAAGGGAATTTAAGTAATAAGATATCTATAATCCAAAAAGACAGGCAGTAGATAAGCAAAAAGAAATGGACCACCTGGAGGTATAGTGGCAGTCTAAGAAAGAACAGAGAGACTTCTTTGCTGAAACAAAATAATATCTCAGAAGAGCTACAATAACAGGAGAAGGTAAAACATTTAATACTTCATCTAAAAGAACTCAATTGGAGATCACTGTCTAAAATCCTAGCATGATGATTTACAGGAAACTTGGGGGCATATCATAGCCAATGTCAGAAAAGTTAGCTCTTGTGGCCACATGAGAGCCCAAAGGAATACAGGATGTAACTCTCATAAAAATGTAACTCTGGTGTTCACCAGATTTCAAAAAATATTTGATGACATTTGCTGCTAAATGAACATCTTTCTCCAGCACAACATTAAGATTATATATAAACTTATAGTACCAAACTGCTCATAAGGCACATCATTTATGTGAAGTTTCATGCCTAATAGTACATGATAACACCAACATCATCACTCACTTTGTATGTTAAGGGGCCAGAGAAATTTCTAATAAAAGAATTGTGATTATTATCACTACTACTTATTAAGAATTTTATATGATAACACAAATGAAATAATCTCTATAAACTGTGAGCAAATGTTAGCATTTATTATTGTTTTTCCAGCTTAACCTTCTTCAGGTAGCATAAGAAGACAGATAGTGTATTTGATCTTGGGGACTAGTCTCAATCTAGCAAGATTATATCTAAGAGGACAAATATAAAACTGTCCAATGAAAATATCAACCCCACAAATCTGAGCATTCATACTCCCCTCAAAAAAGAATCTGAGAATGGAAGGCACTTGTCTCTTTCAAAGTCCTTCAGAGTTAAGCCCATGGGCCACTGGAGGGCAGCAGAGACAGAATTTTAAAAAGCCAGTTAACATTGACCATTCAATAGATTCACTCATTTAACACATGAGTATCTACTATGCACAAGGCATTGACCTTGTATTCTGAGTAAAGTCATACTGTAAACTTTGAAATTAATTATCTACCAATAAAGAACATTTGCCAAATATTTCTACTTGAATCCTTACTGTATTTAGAATGGATTAAAATCTATATTTTTGCATTGTACAGTTGAGAACTCATAAAATTGTAGAATTTTAAAGCTGGCAAGAAACTTATAGAACATTCACATCTATTAATATCTCTCTTGAATAATATATTATTTTTTTCTTCTCTTTCCCACATGTAAAAGTGCTTTTTGTTTGACTTGCTCATTTTCAAAGTTTAGGAAAAGTATAGAAAAGTACCCCCATGTGTCTGTCAGTTTGCTATACTGTGGGAGCTTGCATGTTGCTGTGATGCTACCAGTATTACAGATACCAACAGGGTCACCCATGGTAGACAGATTTCAGCTGAGCTTTGAGACTATGACAGAATAAAGAATAGGGAGTCCACTTCCAAAACAATTAGCCATTGAAAACCCTATGGATAGCAGAGAAACACTGTCAGATATAGTGCTGGAAAATGAGCCCCCCAGGTTGGAAGGCATTCAAAAGACGACTAGGGAAGAGTTGCCTCCTCAAAGTAGAGTTTACCTTAAAGACAGAAATGGAGTCAAGCCTCAGGGAGCACCAATTGTGATATGCTGAGCAAATAATCCAAGAAACAACTTTATGAAGAAGAATGCAGCATCATGATTGGAGAAAGACTCATTAACAACCCGCATTATGCAGATGACATAACTCTGCTTGCTGAAAGTAAAGAGGTTTTGAAACATTTACTGATGAAGATAAAAGAACACAGCCTTCAGTATGGATTGCACCTTATCGTCAACAAAACAAAATTCCTTATAACTATGTCACTACACAACTTCATGATAAATGGAAAAAAATTTGAGGTTGTCCATGATTTTGCTTTACTTGGTTCTACAATCAACACCCATAGAGGCAGCAGTCAAGAAATAAAACAATGCATTGCATTGGGAAAAGCTGTTACAAAAGACCTCTTTAAAGTGTTGAAAAGTAAAAATATCATATTGAAGATGAAGGTGTGCTGGATTCATGCCATGGTATTTTCAGTTGCATCATATGGTTGTAAAAGCTGTACATTGAACATGAGAGAGAGAAGAATTGATGCTTTTGAATTATGGTTCTGGAGGTGAATATTGATTATAAAATGGTTTGCAAAAAGAACCAATGTATCTGTCGTAGAAGAAGTGCAACCAGAGTGCTCCTTGGAAACAAAGATGGCTAGACTGCCTCTTAGGTGTTTTGGACATGTAGTCAGGAGGGGCCAATCCCTGGAGAAAGAACATCATGTTTGTGTGTGTGGCAGGTCAAAAAAGGAAGACCCTCAACTAGATGGATTGACGCAGTGTCTGCAAAAATGGGTTTAAACATAAAAAATCATGTGCCTGGCACAGAGTCGGATAGTGTTTCATTCTGTTTTACAAAGGTTCTCTATGAGTTGGACCCTATTCAATAGTACATAACAACAACAACAACCAATAAATAATTAAAGAAATGTCATTTATAAATAAAATATATTTATAAGTACAGTAACGTTTAAATGTCACATGTGCAAGCCAAAACCTTATCCAAAGGCAATTCTCTGTTGAGCATGTTTACATTTTAAGACTGATTACTTCTTACTCTACTTTCAAAACAAGTTGATTTGATTTTGGGGTACCTTGCATTTTGTTTCAATATAATACATCAAAGTCAGAGTAAGTCACCTGATCTTTTCCATAAGAAAAAACTGAGGAATTACTAATTTCAGTATAAAACAATTTAATAGTTAACTAGAATTAAAATGTTGAGTTAGGATAAAAAGAGGGTATGTTTAAGCCCATGCTTTACCATCAAATATATTGACCCATGTAGTCAAATAGAGAGACTAAAGGGCACTCCTCTTGACCTCACATACTTGCCACTGTGAATGACCTACCCCACAAAGAGGAAGAAAATACAGCGTTCATTCTTCCATTTACTCATTTAGCAAATTACCACTAAGATGTACAAAAGCAATATTTCATATGTTGAGGATTCTAGAACAAACAAGGTATATATCCTGTCCTCTAAGGTATATAGTCTGGTAGGACAGGCAGGAAAAAAAGGTAACTTTCTGTACTGGGTACTACAACGTAGAAAGCACAGGTGTTATGGGCTTCATAAGATCGCCCTGACCAGCTCTTCTTCCTTAGGGAGGGCTTTCCTGAAAGGGAAGGTAAACATCTCGAGCAACTAAAGGCAAAGTAATAGAATTAGGCATGTTGTTGTTGGGTTCTGTCAAGTCATAGTGACCCTCATAAGGTTTTCAATGGCTAACTATTTCGGGATTGCCTTAGGGAGTGGATTGCCACATCCTTCTCCCATTCTTGCGGTGCTGGGAATCAAACTCAGGACCTCAGAGGCTGCAGAGCTGTGCTCTACTAACTGAGTTAAATCCCAGCCCAGAATTAGGCATAGGAAAGACAAAAAATATGCTGGGTAGAGGAAAGAGGATGCAAACACAAGGAAAGGGCAAGACTCAACAGGTAAAAAAATAAAAAGCATTGTAAACCACATGAAGGACTTTGAACTTTATCATACAACACCATCTTAACTGTACAAAGTTAACTCTGCCTAATGTGTGAAAAATGAATGACAGTAGAAAACACTGGAGGAAGGCAGTCTGGTTACTTCTTCAAAATGATGGGTAAATTTTTTTTAAAAAAGATTTTAAAATACTGATTCATTATAGAAGCTTTATAGAATCTAGATATAGCAGGTATATGATGTATTGAATAAGTGACTGAGGAGATTCATGTTTCTAAACAGTTTAATGTCTCTATTTCCTGGGGAAAATTATGGTCATATTGCTTTTCATTCTACCACAATTTCAGTATCACTGTCTTATATTTCAAAATCAGTATCAATGACTTGGAGTTATATACATTGAATAAGTGAACCACTTAATCTTTCATTACTGCTGTTGAAAATTAGAAATTGATTTCTATCACAGCTTCAAACCCACGAAAAATTGGGTTCAAGTTAAGGTGTGTGTTCAATGTGCTAAAATGCAGAGGATTTGTGTTTAAATCCAATGTGTGGATAGCAGGACTTCAAACTGAACCCACACCCAAACCTTGAAACTTTCCCAATTCAAGCACTTTTTAAATTTTTTCTGAACCTAAACCTGAGCCCAAACCCAGTGAAACACTGAGTTTGGATTCAGCTTTTAATTTTTGTTTATATCTTAGCTATTTAAATTTTTAGTGAAAAAATTATTTATCTATATATTGGATTAAAATTTCAAACTTGATCTTGAACTGAAGCATATTAAACCTGCACCTAAACTTGAACCCAATTTTTCATGGGTTTGAAGCTTGGATTTTTACCTAAGGGTATGCATCAAGTTTGTAGCAGGGAAATCCATTTGCTTTACTGGAATCTTTTCAAGGGTAGTACTGTTTCAGTTTACCAACTTCTCTTGGAGAATTTGTCTTAGTTATCTAGTCATTTATTAAATGTTTGCTTATCCGTGAAATGTATAAGACCATGTGGAAATTTATCACATTCTATGATTCAGATTAAAAAATCAGATATGCATATTTTAAGGGAAAATTATTGCATATACTGTGTACTAGCACATAAAATACTGTTTTCTTGGGTATAATATAACCACTGGGCCTGAGGAAAAATCAGAAGAGAAATTCATGATTATAGCAAAAACATTTATGCAGCACTGTGTTTCTTGAGTAATTTTTCTACTGTTTTTTAGGAAACACACTGGGAAGAATGGAGATTCTTGCAGTTTGTTTTCTTTAAGAAACTTCCATGGAGGTATTCAAAACTATAGTGTAAAAATAAAATTTTTTAAGCATTCCAAAGTATTATCAGAGCATATGGTGCTAAAATATTTTTTAAAGACAGAAAGCAATTATATCAGAATAAAAGTAAGTCAAGGAAATATTTGTGTCATCTATAGCTATTCATATTTTAGTTTGATCATTTGGTATCTGTGATGTTCAGTTAAAACTGCTTAAATATGTCTTGACAATTTTTCTTTTGAATTGCAAGCTGATTGTAATATGTTCTAAGGAAAATAGAAAGAAAAAACAAATTAGCAAATAGTCTGCCTTAAGTAATTTTTAAAGATGCAAATAATTTTCATATATAATTTTCAAAAACACACAACTACAACTAGGTGATTTGAGTGCGAATATCAATATCTCCTAAGCCAAAACTAAAAAAAGGTTTTAGAGTTGGAAAATGTTGCATTTTTGTACTTAAACTCATTCAAAATATCCATATCATTTTAATTACACAAAAATATATCTGAAAAGACCTTAAAATAATTGCAAAATCACTGCTGAGATAAGTGGTTGGTATTCCTCGTGGTTATATATGCAGAATATGGTGATTACTGACTGAAAACATCACACTGATCAGCAAAAGTAGGTGGTTCTGAACTTCATCTGGATTAATTAATGCAAGAGATTATTATGAGATAGTCAGAAATTAATTGTTCATGAGTGAGAGATGGATGGGAAATGAATGGGATGAGAGAGGATTATTGGGGAAGACAACTGCCTTTTGGATGCATTGAATCCAAGATTCCCATGGCAAACTGGATGAAGAATCCACAGTGTAAATGATTAAATAAATCATGCACCTTGAGGAGCTCTGGGCTGGAAACAGAAATTTGCTTGTTATGAATACTTGGGAGTGGATGAAGTCACCTAAGAAGAATGTGTCGAGTATGAAAACATGAGCCTAGAAACAGAAATCTACATAAAGAGAGCCTTAAAGTGGTGAGGGGAAAATGCAGAAGACTTGAAGACCCAAAAGATATAAACAGATGGTTATAGTATAATCAGTGTTCATTACTCAGTGACATTAATAACGTAATACCAAACGTTTACCAAATAAGTTTGGATATGGTAATCTTTTGTTGTTATTGGGTGCTGTTGAGTTGAGATAAGAGTGGGCTGCTGGGTCCTTCTTCCTAGTCTGTCTTAGTCTGGAGGCTCAACTGAAACCTGTCTGCCATGGGTTGCCTTGCTGGTATCTGAAATACCCAGTGGCATAGCTTTCAGCATCACAGCAACATGCAAGCCCCCACAGCACAACAAGCTGACAGACGTGGGAGATAACAATATATGGCTATATAAAAGTCATGTTTTCAGAATTGGGGAATATTAATTTTTATCCATTGTTATTAAACATAACAAAATTTGCTTGTATGTTACAGTTGCACACATCCTGTATGAAGAAAAGGGGAATATACTGAAATGTTAAGAATTTTCTCTCAGAGATACAATTACAAATAAACTATTTCCTTATGCTTTTCTTTTGGAGTCGGGGGTAAGTTAAATCCTACACCTCAAGCAGGCTGGGAAAGTGCTCTACCACTGAGCTGTATGCACAGCCCCTTATTTAATTTTATTTTGTTTTGTTGAGACAGGATCTCGCTATATATTGCCCAGACTGGCCTCAGACTTACTATGTAGCTGATATTGGCCTCAAACTCCTGCCTCTACCTCCTGAGTGCTAGAATTACAGGTGTGCATAACTGTACCCAGCACTTCTTTTGTTGTTTTTGTCTTGTTTTGTAATTTTGACACAGATTCTCTCTAAGTTGCATAGGATACCTTTGACCTTGAGCTTATGATCATCTTACCTCAGCCTCCTAGGTACCTGAGATTACAGGTGTATGCCATGGTTTCCAGCTCTTTATACTTTTTGGAATCACTGAACTATCCACTATGATTGTACATTACTTCTGAATACATATATAAATATAATTTATAAATAAATCTATATAATTTTCACATTTATGTCCAGTTTTATAGCTATGTTTAAAACATTCTTTATACAATTCTATAGATTATCCGGGCTGGGATTTAGCTCAGTTGGTAGAGCACTGCGCTACAGTCTCTGAGGACCCGAGTTCAATTCCCAGCACTGCAAAAATGGGAGAAGGGCTTGGCAACCCACTCCCAAGGCAATCCCGAAACAGTCAGCCATTGAAAACCCTATGAGGGTCACTATGAGTCGGATACGACTCAACGGCACCTAACAACAACAACAAAAGACAAAATAGATTATTCATCAGTGCGTTTCTTTCTTTCTTTCTTTCTTTTTTTTTTTTTTTTTTTTGGACTTGGGGTTGAGCTCAGGTCCTCACAAGTGCTCCACCATTGAGCTGCCCCCTAACATACCTTGGCTATGGTAAGTTGTGCAGGCTGCCTCTAGCCTAGCACGATGGGATTACAGGTGTGCACTACTAGGGCACTTGGCTATTCATCTATTCTTATATGTCAAAAAAATAATCTTAACTCTATTTCTTCACTGAATAAAATATTTTTTCTTTTTCAAAAAGGGTACATAATAGGTATGTTTTCTGAGGCTTTGTATATCAAAGATTGTCTACTGAATATTCCAGTTATAAAAGGCAGTGTACAGAGAACAGACTTTTCTTCACTGTTTCCTGATATTTAGTGTGACAAAATTTTGAGGCAAATCTAATGTTCCTGCCTTTGAATGTCACTTGTCTTGTTTTTCTTGTGCCTATGATTGCAGTGTTTCATTATCATTAAAATCAGAAAGCTAATGTTTTCCATTAATACTTCCCATAAGACAAAGGCTTGTTTTAATTTCAAGGACAGAGTCACCTGAAATACAGAAAGTCTGTGGTCACTCCTGGTGGCCGTATCCAGGCTGCCTATGCTCTTCCTTATGTCACCCAAAGCTCAGAGCTGGGGCTTTGACTTCACAGGTGATAATATAGACATTCATGCTGAGCAGTTTAGCAGTGTGTTAGTCAGCTTTCTGTTGCTGGGGCAAAACACCTTTGACAATCCATGTATAAAGAGGAAAGATTTATTTTGGTCACTGTTTCATAAGTTTCAGTCCATGGTTGATTGTTTGGGCCTGTGGCAGCACAGTGCATCATGGTGGGGGCACATGGCCAAGGGGATCTCTTCATGTCATGGAGACTGGGGAGTGAAGAGAGGAGACAGGAAGAGGTCAAGGTTCTAACATTCTCTTCAGGGGCATCCATCAGTGACCTAACTTCCTCTAACTAGGCCTCCCTTCCTAAAGGTTCCACCACCTCCCAATTCCTCCCTAGACACTTGAAACATCCTTGCTGAGGTGCCAATCTATGCCAACTGCAGCATGTTTAAAAGAAGAAATGATTGGTAATCATGGTCTATATTTATGAAATTATGTTCTTTCAAAAATGTGCACTTTCTCACTTTTTTAGACAGAATGTATGCACAAACTAGAAAACAAAAAACAAAAGTGTGTTGTGTAGGATGGTAGCAATAATGACCAGAAGTAACCATCTGCAAAAATCTACTTTTGCTTAAGGAAATGTGCCTTGAGGAGATATCACAGCATATCTAATCCAATTGCAAGACATAGGAAGAAGAGTTTGCTTTCTCTCAGAGGCTCATCCTACTTAAAATGAACAATTGAAGAGACTGTCAAGGTCTGAGGCCTAATAGGAGAGTTAAACCAAAAATTTTGGATGTCTTTTAGGAATGTCATTTAGTTTTCAGCCTCTAAAAGGATTCTAAAATATGGTGTGTGGAAAACATGAGAAACACTGTACAAGGCAAAACACATAACTTTAATTATCCCAGGCATAGTAAATTGGCTATTTTGTACTTTGAAATCTTCTCCCAGTAATTCTGCGCTTTCTACTTTGAATTTCAGCCATCTTTACAAATCAGCTTTGGAAGCTGCAGGGCTGTGGCTATTTATTCAGATTATGTCTATCTTTAGCAGATAAGTCTCTCACGCAAATTAGAGCACAAGGTGAAAATGTAGTGCTTTTGATGGTCTGAAGTAGAGAACATCTCCTGTGTAATTAATTAATACCACTCTTTAAAATTCCTTACTTAAGATTGTCTTATTTTCCTCACCCATGTGAGGAAATTCCAACACAGAGATTTAAGATATTTGTCCTAGTTTTGCATAGAAAGATATTTCTGAGGAGAAAGCCATTGCTTTTGCTAAGTGAATATCAGGTAATCATTATGTCAAAGATAAAATTATGCTGGCAAAGACCCTAGACCTGGGTCTTATCCACAAACTCTCTTTGCTAATTGTTTAAACTCTGTACCTCATAGTTCACTTCTGAAATGGATTAATGTTGTTTTTGTTGGGTGTTGTTGAGTTAGATCTGCCTCATAGTGACCCTGTGTACAACAGAACAAAATACTACCCAACACTATGCTATGCATATGATCCTTTTATGTTTGAGCCCAATGTTGCAGTCCCTGTGTTTCTTCTCATTTTGAGGCATGCCACATCAGCAAAAAGAGGTCCTATGCATATTACTCCATTCCCATCATTAAGGTCATCTCTATTTTGAGGAAGCAACCCATCCTCAGTTGTTTCTTGAATGCCTTCTAGCCTAGAGGGCTCATTTTCCTGCATTGTATTTGACAGTGCTTCTCTACTATTCATGAAGTTTTCAATGGCTAATTGTTTTGGGAGTGAGTTGCTGAGTCCTTCTCCCTAGTCTGTCTTAGTCTGGAAGCTCAGCTGAAACCTGTCCACCATGGATGACCCTGCTGGTTTTTGAGATACCGATGGCCAAACTTGTAGCATTACAGCAACATGCAAGCTCCCACAGCATGACACGTTGACAGACATGTGAGGGATGATAATCTTTACTATTCATTCAGGATGTTGTTGTTGTTATGTGCTGTCGAGTTGTGTCCAACTCATAGCAACCCTCATGGGGTTTTCAATGGCTACTTCGGGATTGACTTGGGAGAGGATTGCCGTGTCCTTCTCCTATTTTTGCAGTGCTGGGGATCAAACTCAGGACCTCAGAGACTGCGGAGAGATGCTCTACCAACTGAGCTAAATACAAGCTCTTTCATTAAGGATAGTCTTTGGTAAAACTATGTTCTGTTTTTCACAACATTTCAGTTGACATTTGAAAGTGTCAATTCTCTTGCTAACTTCATATGTAGTATTAAATCAAGTTGAATGGAAAAAATAAGGTATGCCAGTATAGAACATAGAATAAGATTCAGTTTATAATCTAGGTAACAGTTTTTTCGGAAAGCTAAAGATAATGATGAGGAAGACAAATGGCAAGGTTAAAGCTATGTCATGGGATTGACAATTCTAGCCACAATGACGGGAGGGCTAGAATGGCCTTTGGCTAGCTGTCCCTACTTTATCATGTCCAGAGCACCCATTAAAATAGCAATAAAGGGGTTGGGGATGTGGCTCCATTGTAGAGGACCTGCATAGAATGCACAGGAGTCTAGGTTTGATCCCCAGAACCTCAAACAAACAAACAAATAAAATAACATGGAAGCCAGAGTATAATGACAATCCAAAACTTCAAACACTGAAAATTAACACAAAAGACTATCGATTGACTGTGAAAGAAATTTTCAGTAATTATTGAACCAGTGAAGGTGAAGTGAAGGAGCAGTGCAGATTCATAAAAAATATGATTTGTGTTCTCTACATTCTTTATTCTGTGAAACAAACTAATTCTGCCACACTAGTCTGTAGGACTATTTCAGCTGCTGTAAATTGAGCTCCTTCATTAGTAAAACCTACTTAGTGGGATTTGTTTGGATTAAATAAGTTTATCAGGAAATTGCTGATCAGAATGCTTGGTATAAAGTAAATAACAAACACTGTAGTAGATTCTAAATGTATCCTCTTCCACATTGCCAGTAATTGCTGAATAAAATCACAAAATAATGGACATTCACAAAAGAAAACACTAATAATGAATGCTGATAGTGTGTCAGCAGATTCAGGGAAGTTTCATTAATCACTAACCTGAGCAAAAACTCCATTTATGAAAACAAGTGTTTTCCTTCCCATTTTCACCTCATGAAACAAAGCTATTTATTGTCATTATCACCAACATTTATAATTTACTACATGCTAAGTACTATGCAAACTATGATTAACCAGGGCCCTAAGCATCCACACTTAGCAGTGGTCTGTGATCTCTAGAAATTACATGCAAAATTCTGAATTTTTCAAGAGAGGGTTCATAGCTTTCATAAGGTTCTCAAAACATTTTTTGCATCCTTGTTTTATATATCCATGTCCAACAAAAATAGGTTAAGAAATCATGTCTAGTAGAATCTTCTCATTTTATAGAGAATAAGGTTGTCACCCCATCATATCAAACACACTTGCATGGATCACACATAGCTTAGACACCTTCAGACATGGACTTTCAGACTGAGGAAAATAATCCTAATTCAAAACAAAGAAATATAAATGTTACTGATTTTATTTTTACTGAAATCTGCTAAACATGTTCCTAATTATATTTTGTAAATTGACCTTACTCCAATATTATAAATTCCCTAAAAGGCTACATAAATGCACATATTTATTAAAATTTTCACAAGTTCTGATAGTTCTCTTTCTTGTCATTTTCATATCTAGCATTTCCTCTATATCCTGGAATCTTAAAATCTAAGGTCCAGCTATCACACAAAAAAATTCCACTTTATTTGATTATTTACATATCGTCCTAGAATTTGAAAATCTCATATTCAAGTCTATCAGAAAATTCAGGAATTACTAAAACTGAAACCATTGCTTTAAAATATGGGCAGGAAAAATTGAGTGGAAACCAAATGTTCTTTCCCCACTCTTACTCTACAAGTTGCCTAAAGGGCTAAGGAAAGTTGCAGATTAAGAAACCGAATTGTCATTTAGCTGGGCATGATGGCACAGGCCTATAATCCCAGTGACTTGGGAGGTGAAGGCAGGGGAATCACAAATTTGAGGCCAAAGGCATCCTTTCACAATGTAGTGAGATCCTGTCTCAAAATAAAAAATTAAAAATGGGATGAAGATGCAGCCTAGTAGTAGAGGATTTGAAAAGTATATGCAAGGCCCTGGATTCAACCCCAATTACTGGAAAAAAAAGAAAAAGAAAAAAGAAAAGAAAAGAAAGGAAAATGAGAAGAGAAAAGAGAAATTGATTTGTCATTTATGTAAAAGTAGATAAATAATTGAAGAGTATAAGGAGTACAATAGTTATTGAGCCTACTAAGTTTAAGCATGGAAAATAAAGAAATATGAAGTGGTCAGCAGAAACTAAATTATAACATTAGAACACTCATGAAAACAGCCCCAAAATAATTATTCATGAATTCATTTTTTTCCAGCATTCAACATCTTTTTAATAGTGTAAGATCCAATGTTAGTTTTTGTAGCCATGGCTGGCATGTCTGCTTGTGGAAAACTAGAAATTTTGGCCCTTGAAATGGACACAGGGTGTGGTGTGGCTGTTTGGAGGTCCTTGGGCTTTGCCAATTTACTTTGCACTCTTTGGCCTTTGCAAGGTCTAGAGAACTGGATGATACGATAGCCCTTGAGGGAGCCCAGGGCCCCTGGCCAATGGTGAGGATCTTTACCCTGGGCACCTCAGCTGCTCCTGCATAGCACACACATTTTGGGTCACCTCCTGACCCTATACATCATTTGTTATGGTCCCCATGGCCACAGCTGTTTTGTTTTCCTAGCTAGAAAGTTTTGTCTTCCAGATCACCCTGGGAAGGGACAGAGATAGATGGCTGGTTGATGCAACTCATAAACAACTTCTTCAGCACAACTTGGTTGAAGATGGACCTGGCTCTCTTTGCCAAAAATCTGCACAGCTTAACTTAGGTAGATGATCTGGCTCTTGATCTCTGTGCATTGAAATTTAGACCCTTGTTGTGGCCTAGGTTGACTCCCATGATGGCACCTCCTGCTCAGCCAGCTCTGGAAAGAGCAGAGCTTCCAATTCCTAATCTGCCACTTGTCAAGCTTTCATTTGTAAAAGTGCCATCAAAAGGTGTATCTTATAATTTAAGGTTCTTGCCATTTGTGGTTTCCTTCCAAGTGAACTTGCTTGGTAGTGGATCATCAGAATATCTGGTGGACCTTAGTAGGGATTGTGCTGTGTTTTAGTAAGGTGCAAGTTGTTCAATCAAGGTCAAATTCCACAAAATACACTTAAAGTCATGTAAACTTGTGACCCTAGATAAGAGAATTAAATGTTACACCAGTAAGATAGCAAACCATTTATCATAAACGAATCTTCCTGAGGGCTTCCTGGGTTTTTCTGCCAGAATCAAATCTATTGCTGTTCATCATGTCTTTATTTTATTTTACTTTATTTTATTTTATTTTTAATACCATTTCATATGTTTATTAGATATATCCTCTTGGATATCCTCTTTTACAGAGGGATCTTTTTACCTCTTCCTATTGAGTTTTATGTTTCTTTCCTTTTTTCTTTTTCTTTTTCTTTTTTTATTTATAAGTGGTGGAGGGTACAGAGTAATAAGTCATTTGTTACATCCATTATGCAACCATTAAATCAGTTTTGTTTACACATTCATCATCTTACATATTTTGCAGAACATTATGAACTAAAGAAGAAAAGAAAAGAATGCAGAAATTTTAATTAACATGGAATAAGAATCATATGCATTCATGGCTTAAACTTTCATTGATTTATTTTCCCTTTTTTATATATTCATATATTTGCATCCTGGATTTTGTGTTTTTCCTCTCCATCTTTCCCCTCTGCATTGTTCCCCCTCCTATACCCTACCCTCCATCCCCAACCTCCATTCCTACCCACTGATCCCTATCCCTTCCTATGGGGTTCACCTGTATTTTCCATTCTTAGAGAAGTATGTTTATTTTTTATATATCTGTCTGTGTAAAAAAATTCCTTTAAGTTAGCCTTAGCTCCAACATATGAGTGAGAACATATAATATTTCTCTTTTTAAGTCTGGGTTAATTCACTCAAAATGATATTCTCCAGTTCCATCCACTTTTTTGCAAATGACATAATTTCATTCCTCTTTACTGCTGAGTAATATTCCATTGTGTATATATACCATGGTTTCTCAATCCACTCTTCTGTTGGTGAGCATCTTGGTTGATTTCATACTCTTGCAATTGTGAAGAGTGCTACATTAAATATGGAAGTGCAGGTGTTCCTGTGGTATGATGACTTATCTTCCTTTGGGTCTCATCCCAGGAGGAGTGGGAAAACTAGGTCACGTGGTACTTCTATTCTTAGTTTTCTAAGGTACTTCCATAGCCATTTCCAAAGTGGCTGAACTAATTTATAGTTCCACTAGCAGTGTAATAGTGTTTCTTTTTTCTCTGCATCCTCACCAACATTTGCTATTATTTATTTTTTAATCTTGGCCATTCTTACTGGAGAGAGATGGAATCTCTGTGTTGTTTTGACTTGCATTTCCCTAATGGCTAGGGATATTGAGCATTTCATGTGTTTATTGGCCATTCATATTTCTTCTCTTGGGAGCTCGTTCCATTGCCCACCTACTTATTGGATTATTTGTTATTTTGGTGTTTGATATCTTATGTTCCTTGTATGTTCTAGAAATTAGTCCTCTATCAGATGATTAGGGTGTAAAATTGTCTTCCATTCTATGGACTCTCCCTTTACTCTATTAATTGTTTACTTTGCTGTACAGAACCTTTTTAGTTTTATGTAATCTCATTTGTTGATTCTTGGTGCAGTTTCCTGGGGAATCAGAGTCTTGTTTAGAAAATATTTGTCTATGCCTGTATGTTGGAGCGTATTCTCTATCTTTACTTCTAGTAGGTTTAGGATTTCTGGTTTTATTTTGAGGTCTCTGATTCATTTTGAGTTGACTCTCATACAGATTGAGAGATATGGGTGTGTTTTTATTCTGCTGCATAATGATATCCAAATTTTCCAGAACCATTTATAGAAGGGGCTGTCCTTTCTCCAATGTATACCTTTGGCCCGTTTGTCAAAAATCAGGTGACTATAGTTGTGTAGGTATATCTCTGGGTCTTTGATTCTGTTCCATTGATCTTGATGCCTATTTTTGTGCCAGTACCAAGCTGTTTGGGACACTAAGGCCCTTTAATACTGTTTAAAATCAGGTATTGTGATACCTTCTGCACCATTTTTGCTCCTTAGGATTATTTTGGCTATATGCCATCTTTTGTGCTTCCATACAAGTTTTAGGATTGCTTTTCCTATTTCTGCAAAGTATGCCATTGTAATTTTGAGGGGGGTTGCATTGAATCTGTAAATCACTTTTGGTAGTATAGTCATTTTCATGATATGAATTCTTCTAATCCATGAGCAAGGGAGGTCCTTCCATCTTCTAGTATCTTCTGCTATTTCTTTCTTTAGTATTTTAAAGTTACCATAGTAGAGATATTTAGGGTCTTTGGTAAGATTAATTCTTAAATATTTAATTTTTTGTAGGCTATTCTGAATGGGACTGATATTTTGATGTCATTCTCTTCCTGTTTGCTATTGGTGTAAAGGAAGGTTACTGATTTTTGAGTGTCAATTTTTTATCCTGAAAATTTGCTGAAGGGGTTAATAAGGTCTAAGAGTTTTCTAGTGGAATTTTTAGGGTCTTTTGGGTATAGGATTCTGTCATCTGCGAATAGAGATAGTTTGAGCGCTTCTTTCCCAAGTTGTTTTCCTTTGCCTGATTTGTCTGGCTAGGATGTCAATTAACATAGTAAATAAGAGGGGAGAAAGTGGACATACTTGTCTTGTTCCTGATCTTAGAGGGAATGCTTCTAGTTTTTTCCCATTTAATATGATGTTGGCTATACCAGTGTGGCATCCTATCCCATCAGATCTCGGAAGCTAATTAGGGTTGAGCCTGGTTAGTATTGGGTGGAAGACCACCTGGGAACACCAAACACTGTAGGAGAAGGACCTGGCAATCCATTCCCAAAAATCAATCTGCCATTGAAAACCCTATGAATAGCAGAGAAGTATTGACAATAGTGTTTCACCTGTTGTATGTAAGGTTGCTATGAGTTGAATACCGACTCGATGGCACCTAACAACAACAGCATAGGATTGTCATATATAGCCATCAGGATGTTGATAAAAGTTCCTTCTATGCCCAATTTCTTTAGGACTCTTATCATGAAGGGATGCTACACATTGTCAAAGGCCTTCTCACTATCAGTTGAGATGATTATGTGATTTATGTCTGTGAGTCTCTTAATATATTGTATTACATTAATTGTTTTATGTATGTTGAACCAGCCTTGTATCTGTGGAATTGAGCCCACCTGATTGTGGTGTATGAAATTTTTTCAATATGCCACAGAATTTTATGGAAGATTTTTGCATCAATCATCATCAGAGATATTTTTATACCATTCTCATTCTTTGTAGCATCCTTATCTGGTCTTGGTATCAGAGTAATACTAACATCATAGAATGAATTTGGAAGTATACCTTCTTTTTCTATTTCATGAAATAATTTGAGGAAGATAAGTGCTCATTCTTTAAAGGTTTGATAGAATTTAGCTGTGAACCTGTCAAGACCTGGGCTTTTCTTTGTTGGTTTTTTTTTTTTTTTTTTAATTGCTGTCTCTATCTTGTTGGCTGAAATGTTGCTGTTAGGTGCCATCAAATTGGTATCCAACTCATAGCAGATCATTCAGAAGTGTGTTATTTAGTCTCCACATATTTGTAACATATCTGTAGTTTTTCTTGCTTTTGAGTTCTAGTTTTATTCCATTGTGATCTGATAAGATATAGGGAATGATTTCAATATTTTTTGTATTTTTGAGGCCATTTTGTGGACTAGAATGTGGTCTATTTTTGAAAAAGTTCCATGTGATACTGAGTTATTCTGAAGGATGGAATATTCTGTAAACATCTGCTAAGTCCAGTTTGTCTATGGTGTTAAGTTAATCATCTCTCCACTCAATCTTTGCTTTGGTGACTTATCTCTTGCAGAGAATGGAGTGTTGAGATCTCTCATAATAATTTTGCCTGGATGTATGGGTTCCCTTGCTGCCAGTAAAGGTTTTTTTTTTTTTTTTAACTTTTTTTTATGAAGCTAGGAGTTCATATGCTTAGTGAATAAATATTGACTAATGTTATGTCTGGGAGAAGGGCCTGGCAATCCACTCCCAAGGCAATCCCGAAACAGTCAGCCATTGAAAACCCTATGAGGGTCGCTATGAGTTGGATCCCGACTCAACGGCACCTAACAACAACAACAACAACAATGTTATGTCGGAGAAAAATCAAGATGGTGGACAGATAACACGCGCCTTCTCTCCCAGAGTAAAGGGAAGCCTCGATGAGGGGTTTAGAACTCACACGGAATAGATAGAAACAGTGATAGTTTAGATTGGGAGACAGGATGAAACTGGATGGACACTGAAATCAAGCATTTGGCTTCGGAAGAATTATACAGAGGTCAGTGGCAGGACTGCCATTCCGCCATTTCGCTTTCACACAGACAGCAGGATAGAATCCTGGAGACTCGGAGGGGACTTTGCCCACACACCCACGGGAGCCGGACCCAACACAGCATGCAACCTTGACATCACACTGTCACCCTGCCTGCGGGACACAAACTGCAAGTTTTCAGGTGAGTCAGCATGGAATTGCTCCCTCCCTCCTGTTGTGGCAGTGGGAAACCAGTGCCAGCGGTAAACATACAGAGCTGAAACGTGGCTCCCTCTCTCCTGTTGTGGTGGGACAGTCATGCAGACGCAATCTCCACAGACATACGGGCACACATATGCCTGGATCCCAGACACACCAGAGGGGATCCTAAGTAATCCCACTGCACTGTGGAGAAAGGTGAGGTCTGCGGAGGAGGCTGAGCACCATGAGGACAGAGTGCTCCTTTCTAGCAGAGTCTCACAGGACAATTAGACACAATAAGAACAGTTTCGAGTGCAATCGCCGTGCATGGCAGACCTACTACAGACTCTCTCTGGGGGGGTTGAATATCATCCCACCAACAAGAGGATTTGGTTCTCCCAAGTGGTCTCCCAAGTGGGCGGAAAGCTGCGCTGCGCCCACAGCCCATATTTTTTACTTTTTGAGACAGGGGCTTGCTGGGTTGCACAAACTGCCTCTGATCTCGGGCTTGTATCCTCCTGTCTCCTCCCCCCAAGCCACTAGGATTGCAGGCATGCACCACCGCACCTGACTAGAAGTGTTTAATAAGTGTGTGCGAGCGTGTGTGCATGGTTTTGTTTTGTTTTGTTTTGATTTTGTTTTGTTTTGTTTTGTTTCTTGGGGTTTTTGTTTTGTTTTGGTTTGGTTTGGTTTGGGTTTTTTGTTGTTGTTTGATTTTGTTGTTTTGTATGGGGGTATGAAACCAGGGCCTTGTGCCTATTCGCTTTGTAGGTGCTGGACCACCGCGCTGCGCCCCCAGCCCATATTTTTGCTTTTTGACACAGGGTCTCTCTGGGTTGCGCAGTCTGCCTGTGATCTTGGGCTTGTGATCCTCCTGCCTTCGCCCCCAAGCTGCTGGGAATGCAGGGGTATACCACCGCACCTGACTATGAGCGTTTTTATATGTGGGTGGGAGTGTGTATGCATGAGGTTTTTTGTTTTTGTTTTTGTTTTTTTAAATTTTTATTTGCTTCCTTCCTTGTTTTACTCTCTTCCCTCTTTCTATTCTCCTTCTCTTTTGCTTATGCTATATATGCATCCTTGTATTAATTATTTTACCATCAGAGCCCCCACATGTCTGTCAGTTTGCAGTGGGGGCTTGCTTGTTGCGATGAGGCTGAGAGCTCTGCCACTGTAACCTAAGACATGAGCAAGGTTACCCAAGGTGGACAGGTTTTCAGCTGAGCTGCCAGACTAAGACAGACAAGGGAGTAGAACCTGGCGAGCCACTCCCGAAACAACTAGCCATTGAAAACCCTATGGATAGCAAAGAAACACTGTCAGATATGGTGCTGGAAAATGAGGCCCCCAGGTTGGAAGGCACTCAAAAGACTACTGGGGAAGAGTTGCCTCCTCCAAGTAGAGTCTACCGTGATGAGGGAAATGGAGTAAAACCTCAGGGTGCTCAACAGGATGATGTGACACGACTCAAACTGAGGAGAAACAACCTAAACATCCATTAATGATTGGAACATGGAATGTACGTAGTATGAATCTAGGCAAATTAGAAATTGTTAAAAGAGAAATGGATCGCATAAACATTGACATTCTAGGCATCAGTGAGCTAAAATGGACCGCCATAGGCCATTTTGAGTCAGACAATCATATGGTCTACTATGCTGGGAATGATAAACTAAAGAGAAATGGGGTTGCATTCATCATCAAAAAAGACATTTCAAGATCTGTCCTGAAATACAATGTTGTCAGTGATAGAATAATATCCATACGCCTACAAGGAAGGCCAGTTAATATGACTATTATTCAAATTTAT
>VMDO01027726.1:0-24871 GCA_007922755.1 Pedetes capensis | reverse complement strand
AGCTAAGCAGGGTCGGGCCTGGTTAGTACCTGGATGGGAGACCGCCTGGGAACACCAGAAGCTGTAGGCTTGGGAGAAGGACCTGGCAACCCCCTCCCAAAAATCAATCTGCCATTGAAAACCCTATGAACAGCAGAGAAGCACTGACAATAGTGTTTCCCCTGTTGTACAGAGGGTCACTATGAGTCGGATACCAACTTGACAGTACCTAACAACAACAACAACAACAACAACAACATAGTATTTCAAATTTATTCAAAAGCTTTTTCTTTGTATACACAACTTGAATAATGGTTTCAAGAGGCTTAGCTTTCTACCTATCTCAACTTTTGATTCCTTCCCCACTGCACCTAAGCATTGATACTTTTTGGGTTGAAGTGAAAAAGAGGTCCAAGGTGAGGGATGGCCTGTTGGTGGGACAGTTAGGTCATATAAAACATTTATGGATATGTGCATGGTTTGTTTTGATCCCTAAATTACAGTAGTAACATTAAGGATTACTGACCACAAACCACCATGACAGATATAATAATTAAAAAGTTGAAATATTGTAAAAATTACAAACATATCAGGCAAAGGCATGAAGTGAATACACAGTATTAGAAGAATCGTTCCACTAAACTTGCTTTAGTCAGGGTTGCCATGAACCTTCAGTTTGTAAAAATAATAATAATAATAATAATAATAATAATAATAATAATGTCTGAGAAGTTGAATGTAATGAGTTATGCCTAACGTCTGTTTATAAAACTCAAGGTCTGTACAAAATATTTCTGTGAAATTGGCACAAAAAATATTTATCAATAAGGAAATGATGACCAAGATTCTTGTACATTTAATCTTATTTCTCATCTTCCTTCACATTCATTAATAATCTGACATATTCATTTCTTAGTTATTTATTTTTCAGTACTGGAGGATGAGCCCAGGGTATCAAACATGCTAGGCAAATGCTTTACTACTGAGTTGTATTCCCAGTCCATTAATTAATTAATTGGGCAGGTGAATTTCACTCAGAAAGAGTTTCAACCTATTCCTCTTATGCTACATTTTGATTTACCTGTTTATCTTCCATATTTTATAATTTTTTCTAGATAAGACAGGATGATATATAGCCTGGATCACAACGTCCAATCCAATACTGTGGATATAACTTTTTACTTCTTTGCTGCCCTCATGAGAAAAGTGGGTAAGACATGTACCAAGTGCATAGAATATGCTTCCTTTGTTCACCTGATTGATTTAAAAGTATATCTGAAGAGCTAAAAATAACACTGAGTGGAATCTCAGCAAAATGAATTAGACTAATACAAACAGAGGTCAGAGAAACTTACAATAAGCACATAGAATTCAATACTCTAACCACATCAGATATTAAATTTATGAGCAAAAGACTATTTGCACATCACCCTGGATACTGGATATTAACACACTGATAAAACACCTTCCTTGATAAGGAATTAAATGAAAACAAGGCAGAGATGAGGCTTTAGATTAATGTCAGTTTCTATATTTTATGGTAGCTTCTGTGCTTTTAATGTGTGCCTCAAAGTCCATATGTTAAACAAATAATTTCCATTGTAACAGCATTAACAGGTAGAATTTTTATAAGGTAATTAGGCCTCAAATACATGGCCTTCAAGGAGGAACTAATGTTACTATCACAAGAGTGGTTCATTATCATCAAAAGAGTGGGTTCCTCATAAAAGTGGGGGTGGGTTCACTCTCTCCCTCTCTCTCTTTCTCCCTCTCTCTCTCTCTCTTTCTATCCCTCTCACTTTCTCCTCTTTCTCCCTTATTCTACCCCCTCCACCAAGGGGTGAAACAACAAGACCCTCAGCATATCTGAAACCCTCAGCTAGCCCCATTGATGTTGGACTTCATGTGCTGTAGTACCATGAGGTAATACATTTCTTTTCATTATAAATCACCTACTTTGTGATATTGTTGCAGTGGCACAACATGAACCAAGACAGAAAATTGGTACTGGGAAGTGGCATTGTTGCTACAACAAATACCTGAAAATGTGGAGGTGGCTGTGTAACTGAGTAATAAATAGAGTCTTGAAGTATTTGGAGGAGTAGACTAGGAAAAGGCCAGATTGACATGAATGGTACATTAAATGTGATTCTTATGAAGTCTCAGAAGAATAGAGATGTTATGTAGAAGCTCTAGAACATGTATCTTCAGTGGATGTGATAAGAATAATTGTAGAAATATAGACAGTGGAATCAATTCTTATGAGATCTCAGGTGGAAATGAGGAAAATAGTATTAGAAACTTAAATAAAGGTCATCCTTAAATGGCAGCAAACTTGACTGAATTGTGTCCATGCCCATGGGCTTTTGTTGGGGAGTTTTAAAATGTACCCCATAACTAGGGTCCCTCATACTAGCCTGAGGGATTGACTCTAGGTGACCCCAGGGCCACATCCCACTCACTCATTCCTACCCATCCCATCGAGTGAGCAAAGATGGCCCTGACCAACCTGACCAGCCTCAACTACCTCGGTTCTGATTGGCTACTCTTAGCATTTCAGTTAAATAACTGCCCCTACTTGGGGCAGGTATGACAGCTCACCTGCTGTACCTGTCAGGAATGTGCCCTGATTGGCTAACCCCAGGACACACCCCCCTCCAAGACCCTATATAAGTAGGGCTCCTGGACCCCCTTCACCATTCATCTCTCACCATCCCTCAATGGCTACCTGGACCCCATCACCTTGATCCAGCGCTCCCCAATCCAGCTGAAGATCTCCAAGCAAGCCTATGTGTCAAGACCAGGGGTCGCAAAGTGCTGAAGGCTACAAGCAAGCCACAAAGAGCCTCCCAATTCCTCCCATCCTTGGGAAGGTGGGAGGCAGAGAAGGCGAGCTGCAAGGGTCAAGACCACCGGAACTCCAGCCCAGCAGAACACCAGCTGCCTGTAGCTGTGCCTTTAAGGCTGAGCTGTTCCATCACTCAGCCTGCAGCATTCTATGCTACAGGATTAGACCTAGCACTTGAGCACTTGTCAGGGACTGCTTGCTGCTTGCACCCCACTTGGGGAGTAACCCAATAAACCTTCCCTTTCCTGTTTCCTGTAGACGGTCTCCCGAAGTCCTTCTTTGGAGCCTCCAGCCACTACACCAACCTAGTCCAGCGGGTCCCCGATACCCACTTGGTGTCAGGGCAAATCTCTGACCTCTGCCAGGCCTGAGCCGAACCCTGACAGGCTTTCTGAGGGGCAAAAGTATATGATGAATTATATGTTTTCAAAACACAACTTTAAGCAAATTATTAAAAGTGACACATGTCCTCTTAACTAGATATAGTAAAATGAGAAAAGAAATCAATAATTTAAAGATAGAATTTATAATTAAAAGGAAAACAGAATATATGCATTTGGAAAATTTACAGCCTGGACTTGGAAAGTATGAAAAAGCATGCAAGAGTACAGCCAAGCAACCATTTGATAAAAGACTAGCAAGGACACCAGGAAGCAAAGTGATGTTCATTGAGCCAATAAGAAAATGACCCAAAGACATTTTGGATATCTTAGATATCTAGGAGGGCAGAATGGTTTCATGGGATAGACCTGGTGTACCCTCCATAGGAAAGCCACCTAGGGCCATCTCCAGACACTTTTCTTCACATTCTTTTACAGTGCTCTGATTGCCCAAGGAGCCTTAAATGCAGCTCAAGTCCCTGCTGAGAACAGTAGAAACAGTTAGGTTGTGGCAATGTACACTGAATTTTCAGACATGCAGAGGGCATGAGCTGTGGTGCCATGGTATCCATCTGTACTTCAAAGGATATCATGGGCCACCTGGGGATCCCGACAGAAATATGTCATACTAGTGTAATGATGGGTAGAGAGCCTTGAGTTTGAGGGTGCTGCCAAGATTTCAGAACTACAGAACTATCAGTAAGCAGCACTGGCCTAGAAGAGCTTGGGCTAGAAGATTCCATTATTCAAGAGTTGCTGCATGGGCTTTTCCCAATAATATCATAGTGGTGGGGATGTTTGAAGCCTTAGGTACTCAAACCTGCCCCAATGTCCCTAGGAGGTGGGACATGTAGTAAAGGAAGATTATTCCTAAACCATAAGATTAAGTGGTGTTTTACCTTTTAGGCTTTGGGCTTACTTGGGACCAGTTACCCCATTCTTCTTCCCTACTTATCCCTTTTGGAAGGAAAATGTCTGCCTTCTACTTCTCTTATCACTGTATTTTGGAAATATATAAATGTTTTAATTTCATCCTATATAAAGAAGAAGAAAGACAAAACCAAATGTGAGACCACCAGAATGAATAAAATCTGTAAGATCAATACTGAACTAATGAAAGCTAAGAAAAAAGCAAGGATAATGAACTTAACAAACAATCAGACCCAAATATGAGCAGGGAACAAAGTAAAGATCAATCAGCTGTGAAACTTACTAGAGGAGCAAAATTAAAAACCAGCAAAATTACAAAAAAGACTCCTACTGACCCTTGTAGGGTCAATAACAACCTTAAACAACGCTCTTAACTTCTCTGGAGGAACAGATTACCTCACTGGATTAGGAAAGAAAGCCCAACAATTTGCTGATTCAAGAGACTTTCCTCATTCAAAATGATACACACACACACACACACACACACACACACACACGCACAGAGAGAGAGAGAGAGACAGAGACAGAGATAGAGAGAGAGAGAGAGAGAGAGAGAGAGAGAGACTAAAAATAAGAGGATGGAAAATGATTTACTAAGCATGAGGAAGTCAAAATAAAAAGCCTGACCTGCTATAATAGTATCAATAAAGTTGATTTTAGCCCTAAATTAATCAAAAGGGACAAAGAAGATCACTACATATTAATAAAGGGAAGACTAATCAACCAAGAAAGCATAACAATTGTCAATACCTGTGCACTGAACACTAGCACAACTAATTTCATAATACAAAATTATTGTCCATAAAGGAATACACAAAGGTCCAGATACAATAATTATGGGTGACTTTAATTCCACATTCTCACCAATATGTCCTCAAAACAAAAAAATCAACAAAGAACTCATGGACTTAACACCATAGACCAACTGGACTTTTCAGACATCTACACACTATTTTATCCAACAAAGTTGGAATATACATTCTTCTCAATGTTACCTGGTACTTTTTCTAAAATTGAAAACATTTTACTTCACTGAATTAGCCTCAACAAATGCAAAAAAATTGAAGAAATTCCTTCCTTATATCTTACCAGATCACAATGCAATAAAACTAGAGTTCAATATCAAGAGAAGCTATAGGAATGTTACAAATACATGAGAATTAAATAACATGGGGTGAGTGATCAGTGGGTCATTGAAGACATCAGAAAAGAGATTTAAAACTTCTTATAATCAAATTAAAATGAAAATACACAACCAACCAAAACCTTTGGGATACAACAAAGGCAGTTCTACAAGAGAAATTCACATCTATGAGTGTCCAAATGAAAAAGAGATAGTCAAAATAAATAACTGAATGATACACATTAAGACATTAGAAAGACCAGCAAACCAACAGCAGAACTAACACAAAAAAGAAATAATTAATATCAAGGAGAAATCAGAGAAATTGAAACTTAAAAGAAATACAAAATATCAATGAAAACAATATTTGAATCTTTGAAAAAACAAACAAGATTAAAAGATCCCTAGCCAGTCTAATTTAAAAAAGAGACAAAATATCCAAAAGGGATTATAACAGATACCACTGAAATTCAGAGAATTATCAGAGAACCAGTACACTCCAAAAATGAAAATACAAGAGAAATGGATAAATTCCTTAACACTTAAGATTTACCAAAATTAAATACAGAATATATATATTAAACAGACCTATAGCAAACAATAAAATTGAGGTAGTAATAAAGAACCTTCCAACAAAGAAAACTCTGATGGATTCTCAGCTGAATTCTATCAAATATTTAAAGAAGAATGAATATTTATACTTACCAAGCTATTCTATAAAACATAAAGGGAAGATATATTTCCAAACTCAAGTGATTGAGATTTCCAGATGATATCAACCTGAAGTGAAAAGACCCTAAAGTCTCCACTAGAAAACTCTTAGACCTAATTAGCTTCTTTAGCAAATTAGCAAGATACAAAATAAACATTATAAAATCAGTAGCATTCCTATTTATTAATAAAAAACAGGCAGAGAAAGAGATCAAAATAACAATCTCATTCATAATAGCCCACCAAAAAAATAAATAAATAATTTAGGAATTAATCTAACCAAAGATCCTAAAGACCTCTAAAATGCCAACTTCAAAACACTACAGAAAGAAATTGAAGGAAACACTAGAAGATGGAGAGACCTCTTTGCTCACAGATTGGAAGAACTAATATTGTGCAAATAGCTATTACTACATTAAATTTGTAGATTACTACCAAAGTAATTTCCATTAAAATGCCAATGATATACTTCACAGAATAGAAAAAAATCCTAAAATTCATTTGGAAGCACCAAGGAGCTCATGTAGCCAAACAATCTTAAGCAGCGGAAGCAGTGCAGGAGGCATCATGATACCTGACTTCAAATAATATTACAGTGACACAGTAACAGAAACAGCTTGGTGCTTAAACAAAAACAGTCATGAAGATTAATGGAATAGAAGACCCAGATATATATCCACATAGCTAAATTCACCTGATCTTTGACAAAGGTCCCAAAGACATGCTTTGGAGAAAAGACAATTTCTTCAACAAATGGTGCTGGGAAAACTGGTATCAGTATGCCAAGAAATGAAAATAAACCTGTATCTCTAACTCTACACAAAAAATCAATTCTAAATTAATCAGAGATCTCAATGTAACAGCAGAAAGTTGGAAACTTATACATCATCCAGCCTGTGGCATTCTGTTATAGTAGCACAAAGCATATTAAGACAGAAAACAAGGAATGGAGAAATAGACACAATACATCTTGTCAAAAATACTTAGCTGAAAATATTTGGATTGACATAGACCATAAAAGAGCTAAGAAGGGCGTCAATGACAGCTATCTCATGAAAATATTCTGCTACTTTTATTTTTTATTTTATTTTTTTGAAATTATGGGTCATCTTAGCCATACATAATCAAATACTGGAACAAACATTGCTATTAGAAAAGAATTGCCAGTGAAACCAGCATGTTTTCTTGAAACTTGTATTTGGGCTGTTAGGAAAGTACCAAATAAAAGATTGGCATAGGAAAAAGTGTACTATTTAGAAAACGTGTTTATAAATACTATTCAAGATTCAATTTTACTGGTTTCTTACTTCTTTCAAGGAGATTAACATTGACACCAGGATTAAATAGCATTCTTTAAATGTATCTGAGTTTGAGTCCTAGATTTGCTCCATATGATATTCATTATTACACTAATAACATGACCACTAATTTTCCCATGCATACAAGGGAATATTTTTAAAACTACTTTGCCTTTATAATAATAATAACTAATATGTTCACAACTCTTATGAAATATGCTGTAATTTACAACTCTAATATTGACTTTAAAATAGGTATATTTTAGCAACTTATACTATAAGAACTTAACTCATGTAATATAATTATTATTATTACTAAAAGATTGTATAAAAACTACACTTATACTTCATTATCACACCCACATAAATGTGCATAGACTTCCACACTGCTATAATGATCCTGAACTCAGGAAAATTCATGAACATTTAAGCAACTTTGATAGGTTTCTTGACTCAGGAACATAATTAATTTTGCTGACTTCAACAGTGCCATTTAGCTATCTGTAACCTGTATCATCACCCAAACCTACTTATTTATGAAGTTTCTATGGGTTCAAACTCTCAAAGAAAAAATTCAACAGTTATTATTTTGTTATATTGTTCTGTATTTATACACAGAACTGCATTGTGGTTATGCATAATTTGAATAATGACACAAGCATGTACCAGCAAACTCATGTGCACACATGCATGTCCATTTTTCCCTGGAGAAATCCTCTTTTCAAGGCCAATATTACAACTATTGGAGATCTGGTGCTATAAACAGAGTCTTCCTGAGAAATAGTAGGCAAAAAGTGGTTCTCTTGTTCTTTTATTTTCTAGTATTTTCTAGTATTACTAGAAGTATTTAATGAGGATCCCAGAACTTATTAAGATATCATTTTCCAAACAGTAAAACTACCTTCTTCCAATCAAAGCTAAGGATCTCAGTGCTTTTCCTCATGGCAAATTTTAAAAATTCTATATGAATATGATCTTATGATATTCATCATATCTAACTCATTGCCACAGGTGTTTGGGTTCAGATTTATTACAAAAGTTTAACTAATAAATACAACATTAACATCTCTGTTGATAAAGGAATATCTGTGAACTATACTGGTGATAAGGATAGTAGAATTTCAGGAAACTAAAAGGATTATTAAAATATTAAAAGCTTACACTTGTGTGATTATTTAATATGACATAGAATGGTCTTATATAACTTCATTATGCCTTTTCTGAATTACTTTTCTACATTATATTCATAAACATTTTATAACTATTCTAACATATATTCTGTTTCATAATGTCATAAAGATTGCTAGAGATGACACAAAGTAAGTTAATCTTTAAAAAGCAAATATCTTAAAAATCTAAATATTAATTCAGTGTACAAATACAGCTTGAAAAAAATGATTATTTTTGTTATTACTTATTTCTCTACAGGGAGAGACAGAGTAAGCAAACAATGTTGCTAGAAATCACATGGCAGAATACTGGGCATGAGAAACCTATTGGGAGAAAGGGCTCCAGAGATCTACAAGCGGCAGTTCTGAGTGTTGAATGGCACAACCGTTATGCATTTGAGGAAACGGCTCAATGTGTAGATGCATAGAGAAAGATAAGAGATCACAGAGCTTACTTATCAAAGTGTAGTGCTGGTCTTACAAGCTATACTAGAGAAATCTATGATACTCAAGGCATTGAATAGACTATACAAAAATGTTTTGCCTGAGGAGTACAGAGTAAATAGCCTTGGGCTAGACTTTCTCAAACTTCATATTAGGCTATAATTCTTGGTGGTGTGGGTTCTGGCCTGCACATTCTACTGTTTCACAGCACCCCGGGCATCTGTCCTCTAGGTTTCAGTCATGTTCATCCCTGGATTTTGACCACCAGTATCTCTAAACACGGCATAGGCCCTCAGTGGGAAAAAAGAAAACAAAAAATATCTTTAGTGAGAACTACTACCATAGACTGAAGATCTCTATTGTCTTTCCAAACAAATGATTAAAGCAATAGCCAGCAAGATTAAATTGTTCTCAACTAACAATTATAACCCAGAACAAATATTATAAAAATTTGTAGCAGCAGAAAATACTCAATCCATATAAAGGTAAAATTAATGACATTTGACATTTAATTTTAATTTAAAAAATACTAGGTGTCAGGCACTGTAGCACACACCTGTAATCCCAGCAATTTGTGAGCCTAAGGAGAGAGGATCAGGCCAGAGGATGCCTGTGAAATTTAATGAGATCCTGTCTCAAAATAAAACATTTTAAAAAGGGCTGGAGGTAAATCTCAGTGGTAGAGCATTTTCCTAACATGTGCAAGACCCTGAGTTCAACCCCAGTACTTAAAAAAAAAGTAGGTGTAAAAAGAATTACTAAAATATCATGAAATAATTAAAATAATTATAAGTAAATTTATAAGTAAATTACTCTATGAAAAATGACCCAAAGCTGAAATACAGATAGAAATAATGGACAAGTGCATTAAAACATTGAACTAATATTATGTGTTTATAAAGTTAAGTAGAGACAGGGAAGGTAGAAAAGACTTTAAATTTCTATAGATGAAAACTACAATATCTGAGATAAAAAATCCACTAAATAGGATTACATACTTATTAAACACTATAGAAAAAATACCATTAGTTATGTTAAGAATATAGGAATACAAAGTAGTTAAGTATGACATTGAGAGAAAAGAGAAAAAAAAAGTGAACAGAGCATCAGAGTTGGTGAAGCTATGCTAACCATCCTTACATATATATACAGGAATCCCCAAGAAGAGCAAGAAAAAAGAAGAAAAAAAATATGTGTGTGTGTGTGTGTGTGTGTGTGTGTGTGTGTGTGTGTGTGTGTGTATCAAGAGTAATGATTGGTGGACATTTTTCAAAATGTGAAAAAATGTAAAGCCATAGATCTCACAAGCTCAATAAATCACAAGCACAAAATTATGAAGAGAACTACACCATGATCAAATTTCACAAAATCATTGATAAGAGAAAACCATAAACATAGAATCAAGTAATGTTACCTACCAAAGAAATGTAATAATAGCAGGTTTCTTACAGGGAACAGTACAATAGAAAGGATAATGGTTATCCTGAAACTTGAAAAAAAGTCAGTATAGAATATCACACTGGAAAATTTGTCTTATGAAAATGAAGGTGAAATACTCTTTGGAAAACAGAAGCTTAAAAAATAGTCATCATGGGAAGCAATTCACTTTAAGAAATTCTTAATCAAAATTCAGTCACATACAGAAAAATCAGGCAACCAACAAATACAGATCTTCAGATGTTAATGAACAACACTGAAATGATAATTACATGGGTAAGTTATAATATGTTCTTACTTTTTAAAATACATATATATATATATATGTGTGTGTAATCTGTAAAATATAACTATTGAAACAAAATACTAACAATGTAATGCTGCTGTCACACCAGCAACACAACTAATAACTTATGTAATAATAATGAATAAATAATTGGATTAGACATAACAAAACACATAATAGGTATTGGCCACTCAACAAGTCAGTAGAAAGAGAGCTTATCAGTGATTGAAATGGCATCACACTAACTAGCCTCGAACATGTTTTTTTATAATATATTAATTATGAATATTCATTCTACTTCTGATGTACTTCTGCAGTTACTCCAAGACTCCAAACACAGTATGTCTCTCTTCTTTTATATAAACAACTCTAAGTTCAGATGGCTACCCTAGTGAACTACACCAGATACTTGTTGTTGTTGTTAGGTGCTGTCGAGTCATGTCCGACTCATAGCTACCCTTATAGGGTTTTCAGTAGCTGGTTGTTTCAGGATTGCCTCAGGTGTGGAGTGCCACATCCTTCTCCCATTTTTGCGGTGCTGGGAATCGAACTCGTGATCTCAGAGACTGCAGAGCAGCCCTCTACCAACTGAGCTAAATCCTAGCCCACACCAGATACTTAAGAAGGAAATAATATCAGTTCTCTATAAAGTCCTCCAGAGTTTGAAAGAGAAGAAACACCTCACAATTTTGGATAAGGTCTATCTTTCCCTGATGTCAAAACCAGTCATTTAGAAAGACAGACAGACAGAAAGGCAGAGAGACAGAGACAGATACAGAATATGGAAAGGTTCTACATTTATTATATTAACAAACTTAAGAGTAAAAAATGTTATGATCATCACAATTGATATAAAAAGAGTATTTGTTGAAATCTAACCTTATTTATGACAAAAATTATCAGCAGAGTAAGAACAGAGTATAGGTAAGAAACTTCTTCCAAATGAGTAAAGGCAGGCTATTAAAATCTAATCATTGATATCATTCTAAAGAGTAAAATTATACTGTGTTTCCTCTAAGATCAGAACAGAAATAACAAAGCCTACCTCAACTGTTACTACTTCTATGCATCTTTTAATGGAGATTCTGTCTAGTGCAATCAGACTAGAACAAGATATGGGGGAGTGGAGAAACAGAGACAGAGAGAGGCAGAGAATGAACACAGAGAAAGAGAGAGCACACAAGAAAATGTTGGAGGGCAACATACAAATTGAAATGGAGAAAGTAGGAATCTTCCTTCAATGTCAACATGATTATTCATATAGAAAATCTGATGAACTCAACAAAAGTCCCTAGTTATAATAAAAGTAAAAGAGAAATCATTCATTGTATGTCTGCAGAGTGGCAATTCACAAACAGAAATTGAAATAAAAAATATAAAGACAAAAACAGAAATGTACATTCTGATTCTTCTCAAACAGGAAATTGGTAACATGTCACCAATTATTTGGGTTTTATATAAATTCTCTCACCAATGTTCTGTGGTTTTCAGTGTATAGGGCTTGCAAATCTGTCATCAGAGTTGTCTGAAAATATTTCATATTTGTAAATCCAGCATTAAAATCTATGGTTGCAATTGAGAAACTGATTATTAAATATGTGTGTAAATTAGAATGATTATTTTGAGATAGAACTACCACCACATTATTTCAAGATTTAGTTCAATCGTAACCAAGATGGTGTTATTTATGTAAAAAAGACAGGTTGAATAATGCAACAAAATAGAGTATAAAGAGCCCTGATATAATAAAGACAATTAATTTTTAGCCCAATGATCTAAAAAATTGGTCTTTTCAACAAATGAAGGTAAAATTGTTAGCTGTTTATATTTTAAAATGAATTTAGTCCATACGTTGAATCATATATAGTAATTAACTCTGAATGGATCATAGATCTAAATATAACACCTAAAATTTACTCATTGTAGCAACAGAAATATTGAGGAAAATCTTTCTGATGTTGGCTTAAGCAAATAGGACAACAAAAGCAGGATCCATGAAAAGAATAAATGAATAAATCATATTTAATAAAAATATTAAATACCTACTGTTCAATATTGTTAAAAGAATGGGTAGACAAAGCAGACTATAAGAAAGTTATTTTTAACTTCAAAGTATATAATGATCATTATGTGAATATTTTATTTATTATAAATATTAGAATAGAGTATAAATATGATAATTATAAATATTATAGAATAATAATCATATGCCTGATTCTGTGCTACATGTTTTCCACTTATTATTTTATTAAATCTCCTCAGCCTTTCGATAAGAAAGGTAGAAATTTCCTTATTTCACACACTATTAAAGATAAGTCTTTAAAACAGTAAATTTCCTTGGTCAAAGAGCTTAAATATCAGAATACAAAGGTGTATGTAATTTTCACTTCCTCTAACACTTAGTGCAGTAAAGTACCATAATGAATAACTAATGTAACAATAATTATTCAATAAATAATTTGAGTACCAGGAATGGCAAAATTGGCATTGGTCTCTTACTAAGTCAGCAGAAATGGAGTTTAGTCAGTGATGTGAGAAGGCAGTGCTCTCACTAACTTGGACCTTATTGTTTTATACAGCTTATTTCTTATTTGCCACTTCTCTCCCTCCCAGATTCCCAGTTGAATCTCCTTCTTCCTTTCCCCAATTTTCTTTACAGAAAATTGATCTGAACCGCCACTTCAGAGAAATTTCAATTTCCCAAATATCATAATACTAATCAAGGTGTGGGCTGGGATTTAGCTCAGTTGGTAGAGCGCTGTACTGCAGTCTCTGAGGTCCTGAGTTCAATTCCCAGCACCACAAAAATGGGAGAAGGGCCTGGCAATCCACTCCCAAGACAATCCCAACACAGTCAGCCATTGAAAACCCTGTAAGGGTCGCTATGAGTCAGATACCGACTGGATGGCACCTAACAACATCAACAACAACAACAACAACAATCAAGGTGTGGTCAAGTTGGATCTGACTCATAGCAACCCTATGTGCAACAGAATGAAACATGACCCAACACTGTGACATGCACATGCTCTTTCTATGCCAAGTTCAATGTCATAGCCAGTACATTTCTTTCCATTTTGAGTCATGCCACATCAGCAAAAAGAGATCCCAGGGGCTTTATTCCATTTCCTTCATTAGGGTTGACTCTGCTTTGAGAAAGCAACTCTTCCCCAGCCCTTTCTTGAGTGCCTTCGAACCTGAAGGACTCATTTTCTGGCATTATATCTAACAGTGCTTCTCTACTATTCATTGGGGTTTCAATGTCTAATTGTTTCCGGAGTGGGCTCCTGGGTCCTTCTTCCTAGTGTGGAAGCTCAGCTGAAACCTGTCCACCATGGATGGCCCTGCTGGTATCTGAAAGACCAATCGCATAGCTTTCAGCTATCAACACTCTAGCTTCAAAGCACAACAAGCTGACAGACCCATAGGGGATCAAGGTCTTACTAGGTCTTACACATGTGTACACAAAAAAAACCCTGAAAAATTCAAACCCAAGGTTTTTGTGGGGCTTGCTCTCCTTCTGCACTATTCAATCAAACCTATGTTCTATTCCCAGGAAAATAGAGGAACTCATAAAATTGGGTCCATTCTAATTAAGTTCTTCCCAGAGAGCTTCTGAAGATGTGATTAAGAAAAATAGTTATAATGTCTTAATTAATACATTACAGATAGAATTATTTAGAAATTATGTCTGTTCCCAGATAGTTATATGTGTTTGTTACTCTCTTCAGGAGTCCTGCCTTCTTAGTGTGTGAATATCATGTGATTTTCATTTGACTAAGTGAAATGTGGGCTGGGGCATAGCTCAGTTGGTAAAGTGCTGGTCTGTGCTCTCTGAAGCACTGGGTTCAATCCCCAGCACCACAAAATGCAAGAAGAACTTGGCAGCCGACTCCCCCAAACAATCTCCAATCAATCAGCCATTGAAAAATCTAAGAATAGCAAAGAAGCATTGACAGTGCTAGGGATAGCACAGTGTCTGGTAGTGTTTAGTTCTGTTGTACATAGGATCACTATGAGTCGGACCTGACTCAAGGGCACCTAATAACAACAAAAACAACTAAAATGTATCTGAAGAAATTAAAAAAAAATAATGTTTCTTTATTGTGCCAAAAAGCCTTCCTGAGTTATTCAATCTCCCAGGTAAGATCCCCAGATTGGTTTCATATTTAGGCTTTAAAAAGTTATCTGTGGCAGTGTGAATTGCTTTACTTCAGTATATTCTACAAAATATTGGGTGGCTTCCCCAAGTGGAACTCTTTGTTTCTTTGTGTAACAGAATCCAAAAAGTTAAAATACATAGTTCAGTTCTTTTTTTTTTCTCAACTCTACCTAATCTTTGTGAAAGTGTTTTTATCTGACCAAAAAACAGTACTTTTATTTTTCATATTGACTTAAATATCCTAAACATTTTTGTTTTGTTTTGGTTGAAACAAGGTCTCATTGTACAGCACAGTCTGGCCTCAGTCTAGTGCCAGTCATCCTTCCTCAGCCTCCCAAGTGATAAGATTACAGCTCGCCCAATTTAGCATTTTCTGAATAGGCTTTAGATGCTAGCTTAATCATTATTGCATTTATTGTTAATCCAGTGGAAAACAAAGTAAATTATTTTTCTCTTTTTCAAATATGGGATGGGAAGCTTCCATTTCCACCTGAACACCTATTCGTTTTATGAATTTCAGCCTGGCTAGACATCTTCCCAATCAGTGAGTCAGTTATAACCTAACACATGATTAGTGAATGTTGGGGTAGGCTCCAGCCAGGCGAAAGATCATGGAGCTTCACCTCAACACCAGTTCATACGGGGACCCTCGGGAGTGGGCAAGAACTGAGTGGTGGCACCAAGAAGGACCTCGGGAGCCTTCAAGAATGAACGGGAACCTTATTAGGCTACTCCTTTGCAGGAGAGCCTAAAAGCCACACAGCTCTATATAATTGCTCTGTAGCACAGAGCACAGGTTGCTGCTGCTACAATGGGATAACAGCTCTATATTAAAATGCCATACAGTTCTGATTTCCTCACTGGCTGTGCCGATGATCAAGATGTTGCCTCTCTCTGGTCATCTTCTCCTCTCATATCCTCCCCAGATTGGGATGGTTGAGAGCTCTTCTTAGCTTGCTCAAGGTCTTTTTTCTTGACCTCAGAGTCTTGTCTCTCATCGGCTTGATTGAAGATCCAGATGATGGACCTTCAGGAGCAGGGCATGACAATCAGTCAAGGAGATCAGGAAAAAATGAATAGACACCTAAGGTAATTGGTGGTCTACTTACGTACTCTTTAGGTGGGGGTGTGAACCAGGGTGCAACCAATCAGAGTGGCTCATGCCAGGAGGATTGGGGAATTAGGTGCAGACAGAACCATTCATTGAATCTTCCCTAGTAACCAATTGGGCAGCCAATCAGGCTGAAAAAGGCCACACTACAGCTGGGCTGTTTGAGGGCCATCTTAAATCACCTGATGGGAGAGGAGGTAGGTTAAGGAGAGACTGAAGGTGAAAGGTGAATGGAACTCAGATAGATTAGCTCTTAGGGAGTCAAATAGGTCCCAGTCTAGATTCCTGGGTTAAGGATAACCAGATGTGGCAGAAACAGGGCGGGATCTGGGGAGGGGCCAGACCTTGACCTGGACCAAGTGGGCCCCTGCCCTAGCACCCTTCCTGTCCACCTTGGGGGTGTCCAAATAATTACCTACATCTTTTCCCTCTTTTTCTTTATTTTATGGACCTTAATTTTGGGCATCAAGCATTTGTAGGATCATTACCTGGACCACACCTTGTGTTCTATTAGAGCTATTACATCGACATTTAATATGGCAAACAGTACAAGAATAATAGCATTCAGTACTATAACAATTCCAACTAAAAGAATATTGGAAGGGTTGGAAAACCAATGCCATGAAAAAGGGTTTAGTTTTTTTTTTATCCCATCCATCATGTCCTAAAAGATGTGTTTTCCTGAGAGCTCGGGTACCTGTTTCTTATATAGTCCTTTGGTGTTATCCTTCAGCTCCTCGATGACCTAGGGTGCATTTCCAGCGCCCAATAAATGTTTCTTTATTAGTTGCCAATCATGATTATTTTTGTTGAACTTAACTGGGGTTATGCAACAGCTGGTGGTGTTCCAGTCACACCAGAGATGGAGTTTTTCCTCTATGCCTGAGACCTGGTCATCAAGTAAAACTATGGTATGTTGCAGGTCAATCACTCTCTGCTCAAGGGACAGATCTATCTCCCTCTGGCCTAACCATAGCTTTTTGGCATTTTTGTGCCAAGTTTGCACAAACTCATGAGTCTGGACGCCCTGGTATAATGCCACTCCAGTAATGGCTGCCACCATTGTTATGCCAATGATGCCTAATATGGCAGCTATTACGAGGCCTACAATTCCTTTGGTTCTCCTTAATAATTAATGTAATGCCTGATGTATTAAGGCAATGGACTCTGATTCCTGCCATGGGTGGTTGAGCTGAATGGGTAACCAGACCATTCTCCTCATTCTGAGGATATAGAAACTTTCGCTATTGTAATAAAAAATTGTGCTGCTGTTAAACAGGTGTGTAAGGTGCATTCCCTGCAATAAATGGACACTTCCATGTAATTCCAAATTATCCTTCCCTTTGATGTTGTTTTTGTTAGGTGCCGTCCAGTTGGTATCCGACTCATAGCGACCCTCATAGGGTTTTCAATGGCTGACTGTTTCGGGATTACCTTGGGAGTGGATTGCCAGGCCCTTCTCCCATTTTCGAGGTGCTAGGAATTGAACTCGGGACCTCAGAGACTGCAGCACAGCACCTCTACCAACTGAGCTAAAATCCCAGCCCCTCCTTCCCTTTAGGAGGCCGTAAGGGAGTCAAACACAAGCTTGTGTTTCTACAGAGCTATCTACCTTTGAGCCATTGTACATTGCCTTTACCCACTACAATGATGAGACTAGTTTCCATAGGTGGTCCTGGTGGAAAGGTGAGTTTTCCAACATTGGTGAAGGTGGAGTATATTTTGAATTGTGGCAGTCTCCAACCTTCCATTCCAATCTGCTTATTGCTCAGGTGGAGTCAAAAAGGCTCCTGTCTATGATGGCTCCACGGGAGTTATTAATCATAACCCCAGAAGGATGGTTTTGACATTAGCTCTTATTTACCAGAAAAGTATGGTTTGCTATCAGGCTAACACAACTGTTTTGCCAATTTGGAATGTCTGATTTTGTGTGTTCTATTTCTGCTATTAGAGTGAATAGCTGTATGGCTGGATAAGGCTTATCACTTTCAACAGGACACAACTGATAACCTGCCTTCAGGCAATGTGGCTGACTAGTTCCTACACAAATAGGTAGGCCTTCACTACCAATTAAGTAGTCTTTAATTGTCCTCCCTTCTTCCTCAGTTTTATTGGGTCCTGTACTGTCAGATGGTCCTGGTATCCAGGTGGTTTCATTAACATAGACTGGGACCGTGGGATCATTCCAGATTACCACTGGGGGTTAGGGATGAATGTCCAATAGGTAAATTGCTTAGATTCCCTACCTGGCCCCTCCTTTTGCCCTTCCACTCTAACCACCCCCTGTTCCGTGATATTCCCTAGGCTTCTAGATGAGCAGGATGTTAGTTCTAACTCCTTATTATAATCAATCATTGGGGTTACACCAAGATTGCCTATAGGCACTGAAACTACCCATATTATTAAGGGATTGCTTATAAGAACTAAGAATACAAATATAGTTAGTCTATGCATCTTATTGGTGAAAGATTACAATTATGCTATTAGTTAGAGCTACAAAAGTGAAAGCAAACAGGAATAAAGATAACACAAAATGGCAGTATAAGAATAATACAAAACAGTATAACACTACAGAGGCACTTATCAATCTATTGGGAACAATGAAAATATCTAGTATCCCACACATAATCAATCAGAACAATTTCTACCCTTAAATAAGTTAGTCCAGACAGTCTAATGAGAGATTGAGTGGTTGTCCTGCAAACCCCCCTGTTTTTCTACCCCAAAAGCTTTGTAAATTTTGCCAAAAGGGGCTTCATTGGCAAAGAGATTGACTGCTTATAAACCCTTCCCACTCAAACTGAGGTCAGGGCATATTCCAGCCCAACTACAAAGGGAGGAAAATAAAAACCAAAATAAACCCAAGAGTACAAACCGTTATGGATTTTGCTCATAATAGAGGAAGAGCACCCTGAAATTACAATAAAAATAGGAGACAAATATTTTAATTGCATAGTTAATGTAAAAATAAATGAGACTATTCTTCACAAAGAGGAGACCCCTAAACATTGGAAATTAGTTTTGGGGCCTACCCTTAAGGACTTTATGGGATGTAGAGCTCAGGCCTATCAAATGAAATATTGGATTCCTTGTATAAATCTTAATGGTGATAGAGATATAATAAGACCCTTCATTGCAGAAAACTTTGTTATAAACATACTTGGAAGTAATTACTACAATCGTGACCACACCTTCCAAGACAGTAATTCAAAACACCAACAACAGCTCCATTTCAATAATCCTCCAAGAAAGAGTTACGTAAAATCTATTGTTGTCAAAGATAATGATACTGTTTATAGTAACGTTGTTCCTAATAACAACATGCTTGGTAATGACATCATTTATAATGCTATTAGTACCAATGATAAGAATGTTAACACCGATCCTGTTATTACTAACAGTGTTATTAAAGTTGCCAGACATGAAGCAAGAGAGCTTAGACAAAAATCAAAGGAACTCAATGGTGAGATGAATGAAATGATACATGTTAAAGGTATATGTTCTAACAATGGTTTAACTTCTGTAAACAAACAAACTAAAAATCTCAAAAAGGCACTAAGAACACTTTACAATGTAAAAATGCCTTTTGACCTTTGCTAAAAACAAATTGCTGAATGTAATGACATGTCATCATAAGTTTTGTTTGGATTGCCTAAGAAAACACCTAAGGAAAGAAACCTCAAAATGTAACAATGATGTTAGATACTTAAAATGTCTTGGAAAGTTTAACTCCCATTATACCAACTTGATATTAAATAACAATGTCTTAACAGAAAATATAAAGAATTTATGCTTAGAGATCTTAACTGTAAATGGGGCCCAACTTTAGATGGCAAGTATGCTGTGGTAGCAATTGAAAAGGATAAATCTGGGATTATAAATGGAGAAATTAAAAAAAATTAAATTATGAGATAACTCAACAAGAAAAGGCCCAAAGTTTATCTATTGATTATAACCAAATGTCTAAAACAATAATTAATAATATAAAGCCATATGTAAAGGGTATTGCTTTTGTGATAATTGATTGATGGGACTTACAATCACATGACATGTAATATTAATGGATGTAAAAAAGGGGGCTTCCAATCTAAATCTATCAATTTATAACTTTTGTACAAAGATGTCTTATAACCAACAAGAAAAAATCCTATTTCAAGAAAAAGGCCTTGCTGAAGTTCTCTTTGACTTAATAAAATTGTATAACTTTGTATCTTCAATAGCAACTACAATGTCTTTAGATGTTTCTGTTAAGATTGATTTAATAATATTGTCTAAATTTGTATCTTTGATAATAACTATGATATCTTTATATAATAATGTTTCTATTATATCAACATATGTTGATGATACTATTCCAACTTCTCTCTATAAAGGTAATGGAATCTTAATGGGTAATAAGGAAAAAATAAGAATTAAATTTAATGATAAAGATGAAAAGACTGAAAAAGCCTTTATGGCACTGACAATTGTGACTACTCAACAATCTAAGATTAGGACTGACAACATAATTTTGATCTCAGTGCTTGGTCAATTTACGAGACCACCAGAGATTCAGACAAAACAGAAGGACCCATTATCTCCTGGACCCCTTAACTGTAAACATAACTTTTTACAAAATCTCTTATCTATAATGTCTTATCTTTTGGTAATAATCTCTTACCTTCTTTCTTTAAAAGAGAAAAAGGGGGAGAGGCCCAAAACCAAACCCCCTCAAATGGTATAAGCTGAGATTTAACTAAGTTGATTTTTGATTCAAATATTTTAAAAACTGATTTCAAGCCTCATGTAATTATACATTGGGGTCACATTTCCAGGCCACCAGAAATGACAAAACCTCCAAAAATAAATTTTATACCATATAAAATCATACTTTGGGGTTATCATACATGGACACCAGAAATAACCAAAAGAGAATATCAAAAATAATAATTGTTTTTTTCTTTTCAACCCCATCGTTTTGCCCCAGGTATTTCATTGTCAATGTTTCAATGTTTTCAAAGCAGAGCTTAGAGGACTTAACCCAATGCCAACACCCCTCACAGTTTCAGGAATAATTGTGGAAGAGGGGGAGCATCAAATTGTAAGAGCTGATTGTGAGAGGTGGAAGTTATTGGGACCTTTATTATGTCTTCATACTGCTTGATTTGTAACATTTGTTAATCATAAAGGAACAGTATTTTTTTTTTTAAGAAAAAGGGTGAAAAGATGGAAGGAATTATCTGGACACCCCAGAGGTAGACAGGGAGGGTGCCAGGCCTGAGACCCACTCAGTTTGGGCCCAGGTCTGAGCCCTCCCCAGATCCTGCTCGGTTTCTGCCACATCTCATTACCCTTGACATTTAACCAAACATCCCAGCTCTGGTGAGGCCTTTTTCAGCCTGATTTGCTTCCCAGAGCTATCCAACTGGTTATTAAGGAGAGCTCAATGATTGGCCCAGCCTGCACCTACCCCCCCAATCATAAGTGCACTTTTCAAGCCCTCACATGGAGAGCTACTCCTCCTGGCATAAGCTGCTCTCTGGTTGGTTGCACCTTGGTCCATACCCCCACCTAGGGTTTATGTAAGCAGACCACAGATTGCCCCAAGTGTCCTTTCTTTTTTTTCTTCCCAATCACCTTGACTCTGGTTGTTACATCCCACACCTGACTTTGCTGCTTCAGTTGCCCAGACCTTCAATCAAGCCGCCAAGAGGCAAGACTCTGAGGTCAAGAAAGAAGACCTCGAGCAAGCCAAGAAGAGCTCTTAATCCCCCCATGCCAGGGAGGAGGTGAGAGGAGAAGAAGACTGGCGAGAGGCAACATCACTGGAACTTCAGCGTAGCCTGTGAGGACATTAGAGCTATTTGTTACTTTGATACAGAACTGTTATTCCATTGTGGTAGTGATAACCTATGCTGTTGGCTAGAAAGCATTAGGCTCTCCTACAAAGGAGCAGCTTAGTAAAGCTCCTGTTTGTTTTATATAAGAAGGCTCCTAAGGTCCTTCTTGGTGCCACTGACCAGCTCTTGCCCGCCCCTGAGGGTCATCTAGCGTACTGGTGTTGTGGTGAAGCTCCATGGTCTTTTGCCGAACTGATGTGGACCCCAACAAGTGAAAATACTAAGGAGGGAACTCTTACACTGCTTTACCTGTCTGCTTGCTGTCTAAGAACATACAAGCGGCTCATTTGCTTGTTATGTATAAGAATCAATCTAACTAAAACAAAAAATAAAACCTAAATGGATAAAAAAGTACATAAGCAATTTAACATGAAAAATTGAATATGAACATGTTTATGTATAAACAGAAAGTCTCATCTTCTCCACTAACTCACTCACAGTAAGTCCTCCATATCTGTGGATTCCACACTCATGAATTCAGCTCACCTCAAATACTAAATATCTTAAAAAAATAATTTCATCTGTATTAAATTTGTAAAGACTTCTCATTTTCATTTTCTAAACATATATAACAACTACTTATATAGCATTTCAATTATATTAGGCATCATAAGTAACCTAGAGATAATTTACATGTGTAGGACTATCTCCTCATAAATTGGGCTGGGATTTAGCTCAATTGGTAGAGCGCTGCGCTGCATTCTCTGAGGTCCCCAGTTCAATTCCCAGCACCGCAAAAATGGGAGAAGGACCTGGCAATCCACTCCCAAGGCAATCCCAAAACAGTCAGCCATTGAAAACCCTATGAGGGTCGCTATGAGTCGAATACCAACTCGACAGCACCTAACAACAACAACCTCATAAATTATAGGAAATACTACAACATTTATATATGGATTTGACAATCTATGGAATGAAATATTTACAAAAGGTCTTTAAGTCTATCCCTCCATGGGTACAGATTACAACTATATTACAATAGGTAAATTAAATTTCTACTTGCTTAATTAACTGATAATAATATTAAATGATGGTAAAATATGATAAGCCTGCCATATTCTCTTATGATTGGGAGCATACAGCCTTTTATTTAGAACATTTAATGAAAATATAGTGTGTATGCTCTGTATTAAAGCTAGCTAAAAATCCCGCTCCCAAAAATCAATCTGCCATTGAAAACCCTATGAACAGCACAGAAGCACTGACAATAGTGTTTCCCCTGTTGTACAGAGGGTTGCTATGAGTCGTATACCGACTCGACGGCACCTAACAACAACAACCTAATGCTCTGTATTGATGATACATCTGTGAAGAAGTTTTCCTTTTTTCATGGAAAATATGTGAATTGGGGGAAAATCTTATATAACAAAATAAAAATATTTAGTACCTCTCGTCCAATCTTAAGCTATAACTATTGCCTATTTTATTTCAAACTAAGGTTAAAATTTGAAAATACATTTCTAAAAAGGATTGCCTTTTAATCACACATGGAGAATCCATACACCTCATAAGTTGTTTTCTCTCTTCGGCAGAAGTGGATATTATTGAATAAATGAGAGTTAATTATTGTAATTGAGGAATTACTTAGCTTGGTCATATGATTTTTATCCTTGATTCTATTTACCTATGCTTATTGATTTATTTATGTTTAATCTTCCTTACATTTCTGGTATGAAACTAACTTCATCATATTGTATGGTCTTTTTCATCTCAATGTAGTTAGAATATCTATCATCAAGAAAACAAATGCTGTTACTGGTTGGGAGCTGTGGGAGAAACACTTATACACTATTGGTGGAAATATCTTAGTCCAGTCACTATGAAATCTCTTCCTGGGAACAATGTTTGCTTTAATATTAAAGATATATCTTTCAAAAATATTCATGGTAGCATCGATGGTGATAGCAAAAATGACCTAGCAAGGAAGCAGTTAGCTTCACTGTTCAGATGATTATTCTGAACTAGTCAGGCAAAATCAATGCTGGTTGTGTCCCTACACTGAATTTTCACACTACTCACATTGATTCCAGTTTTACTGAATGAAAGGAAAAGATTGATGGACATTTCAGTAAGAAACTGGAAGATCACCTCAAATTCTTGAAATATGGTAATGCTGCCATCAGGGATATTGATTCCTTGTAAGCTTGCATGTGTTGAGAGATCATGTGAATATCCTTCTTTGGGTCATTTTACTGTTTATAAGATAGTGACTTGCTGAAGATGTCATCAAAACAGTGGACAAGCAGGCTGCAGAAGTTGGCAAGTTCACTAAGTTTGCCTAGAAAATGTAGAAGGAAATATGAATAGTGTCCCTAATACCACCACAGTCTTAGCCATGAAAAATTGTCCCAGAATACTTCGAATTCATTGGATATTTAAATTTAATAATAGAAAACTAATTAATAATAAGAATAAAACATCTAACCTTTAGAAGAAAAGGAAACTGTTTGTCAACAATTTGTTCTGCATGTGTGTGACAATTTAAAGCTACTAATTTTTTAAATCAGCACTTTTTAGTGGAAACACTCTGACCAAAAATCTGCATTTTGAAACCCATTAAAACAAAGGCCAATGAGAAAAAATACAATAGAGACACTCAACAGCAAACCTGATCAAATAAAAGAAATAATGCATGAACTTGAAAATGTGTAAACTGAAAATATTCACTCAAAGGGGCAAAAAGAATACAGGAGAATGCAAAAAATCTATGAGATTTATGGGACATAATAAAGAGAGTTAACATTCACATTATAGGGATTAGAATGAAAAAGAGACACAGAGTTTATTTTAAAAGATAATGGCTGCGAATTTCCAATATATAAGAAGAGATATGGACATCTAAGTATATTAAGATTCAAAGGCTCCAAATAGTTTCATTTCAAAAGATATATCACCAAGACATATCACAAACAGAATGTCAAAAATCAAATAAAAGAAAGAACTCTTAATATAACTAAAGAAAGAGTTTCTTCACCTATAAGGGAAACTCCAAAGTCTATCAGCAGATTTCTTAGCAAAAACTTTTCAGTCTGGGAGATAGTGAAATTATATATTTAAAATGCTGGAAAAAAATACTTCCAACCAAGAATAATATACCTGTCAGAGATGTCCATC